>APFE030347222.1:433-38822 GCA_000404065.3 Pinus taeda
GAGAATTTTATACAGAAGCATCCAAAACTACTCAAGCGTTGAGGACAACACTTTTTTGAAGGAGAGGGGCATGTTGGGTCCCTATAATACTAGTGATTCCCCCATTATTATTGTAGTTGTGTCCCTTATTAATATCGTTGTGCCCCTATTATCCCCATATTTTTATTACTGTGCCCCATAGAATGCCTCTATTTTTATTTTGTGCCTTTATATTATTATTGTTAGGTCGGCTTGGTTATATTGTGACCCCTTAGACTCCTATATATAGAAAGGAGTTTTTGCCATTTGAATCATCCAAGAATGTTCATTTGTGTAATGTAAAGGAGGTTGCCCCCTCGAAGAGGCTTATTTCTAAAGCGTTGATCTATCTTTTCTATCTTTTTGTGAGCTGGTTTCATAACAGCCACACCTAGCAAACACCCAGTGCCTTCTCCTCCACCAGGTGCACATACGCATAGTGTGATCAAAAACATACAACCACACATGCCATACAACACCATGCAATGCATGCACCTATACTTGACATACAACACATACACCTACATCCAGTGTACAACACAACACAATACATACACCAACATTAGGTGTACAACACAATACATACACCTACAACTAATGTACAACATAACACAAATACATATCTAGAGTGCAACATAATGAATGCATATGTCACGATACCATGACTACACAATGCACATACATAGTACCGCATGCATGCAACACAACATGTACGACATGTATTCAATCCCACACGTACAACAATACCACATGTACCAACACCACCTAAACAATGTGTGCACAACATCACATGTACACGCCACCACCTGCACAACGTATACACACGTCATATGTACACTGCACCACTATACAATGTGTATGCAATACCACCTGTACACAGTACCACACACACGACATGTACACGACACCACATGTACACAACACCACATGCAAGACATGTACACAACACCACTTGCACACAACGCCACTTGTACAAAATATACATGGCACCACATGCACACAACACCACTTGTAAAATCAAGCACACCACACCATATGTACATAGCACCACATGTACAACATGCATGCAACACCACTTGTACATAGCATTGCATTCCCAACATTTACGTAGCATCATCTGTACACAACATTACATATCCAACATGTGCACATCACCATATGCACACAACACCACATATCCATCATGCACATAGTACAATATGTACACAATACCACAAATCCAACATATACATAGCATTATCTATACCAACACTAAATATGCAACATTCATATAACATTATTTGTACTACACCCTATACATAGTATTGCATAAATAACATGTACACGCACTACATATGCACAATACTGCATGCACACAATCATCACAGATGCAACATGTACAACATGTATGACATATGCACAATAGTAATACCACACACCCGAAATCACACTACCTTACGAACAAACCTTGCTTCTAGTGTCTTATTCTTGCTTATCATGTCGCAAACAAACTGATTTCATTTCGTAAATGTATCCCTTGGTATAACATGTCCATACCATAGACATAATATCAACTCATAACCACTTGATACTGACCTCATATATTTGTCATGACTACTCTTCCCAATTGATTCCTCATAAGACTAGGAACCTCTTCATGTCATTTACCCGCGTAAGCAATCATTCCTCCACAAGAATGATTCCCGATGACCCTGTCGAACAGTGACATAGACACATAGATAAATATACATAACATTAGCATAAAAAATCATGATACATGATGACCGTGTTAGATAACAACGTACATACATTCATATATGCATATAATCATTAGCATAAAACAATCATGATCACACCATAAATACTAGATATCAAGGTCAAGGTTAAGAGAACTTCCTTTATTGATGCACAACATGCACAAAATTGAGAACCACCGTTCCTAACTTATTCAAGCCATCCGACATCTCTGGTCCATTTACTTACACTTTTTTTGGTTACCTTTCTCATGTTCATACTACCACTGTCTGTTTACCATAATGGACCCAACCAGTCCAACTGACTGTCATGGTTTTTCCCTCCACTGCGCTTACTCATGCACAAAGATTCATTTGAATCTTACATTACCTTTCACGTACCACACATCTCTCCCAAGCTCCATCAACTCGCCTCTTTCACAACCAATCCCCAAGACTCAAAACACAAAAGTCAAGTCAGGAAATAAACAAGAAGAAGATCATGAAAATCAATGACAACAATACAACACCACAACCAAAGTGGCAAGGCCTTGCACTATACATAAACAAAACAAAAAATCAAGCTCAACAAATCATAACATACCAAAATCACAAGACTAGCAACAAAAACTATGACTCAATCCCCATGGTTCCCAAGGAAAGCTCAACCTGAACCTTCTTCAAAATTTTGTGGCAACTTCTTTTGCCATGCAACTCCCTCCATCACACTACCATACACACATAATTGTTAGTGCATAAATAAAAATAACAATACACCAATTACCTCATTTTTTTGTGGAAAGCACGTTGCTTGCAACTGACCACATCCATGCCATTTCTCAAGGGACTCCAATTCCCTTAACAGATCCACCCACAACTAGAGACTGGCCAATATACCTATCAAGTACATGTTCATGAATATAGAAAATATCCACATAAAGTGAGACAAAATCAAGGTTAAGAATACTTCGTGTATGAAAGCATTCATTCATTGCGAATTAAGGTTTCCAAACATAGCCAAAGGAATTCTTGTCCAATTCCTTTCTTTTACCGTTTTTACCTTGTTGCAATCAAGGCTTAGTATGTATTGTCACATCACCCAATTGTTAGTGATATAAACACATCAACTATTACCTTGTCAGGCTAATACCAACATGCTTCCTGTAACTCCTCACACATGTCAACCACATGTTCCAAATATCAAGACAATCATATCTTATTAATTGAAATAAACCTTTGCCAAGACTAACAAATATGTCATAATCCATAGTCAACTCATAGCCATTAGACATAATGCTACAACTATCACCTACTACACTCAAGTACCTATCAACTATCTCAACACATAGGTATTAGTACAATCATCTTAAAGCAAGATTATTGGAACACATACTCATATTATGCAATTCATCAAACATTCAACCAACTTGCAAACATACCATGTTAAATGAATCAACCAGACGGCACAATAGACACCAAAAATTCGAACACCAAACAGATGACGTAATCAAACAATCAAGCACCAAATATATGACATAAGCGAACTCATACCTTAGTGTATTTCAGGGGAGGCTATCTTGTCTACACATCAATCTAGGTTAGCACGATATAACTTCACAACATATCAACTCAAACCTAAATAATTATCTCCATAGCAATAACTAACTTACATGTTCACATCATAAGCTCATAAGCATTTGTCGTTCATGCATAACAATCACATATGTATGATCAATATAGATTAGTACGCCACCATATCAAAAATATGTCGGCTCATACCTGAATATCGCGACCATAACCATCTCCATAAGTCAAACCAAGTTAACACAATACATATAGCATCAAGATATTCAATTCAATAAACATAACCGTCATGCATATGACCAATCCAAATTACAACATCAAGATCTCAATGGAATAACCCTAATCATCAAGTTAATAACATATAACAACAATAAGTCATATATCATGCTCATCAACAACATAAAACATAACTGTCAAGCTAATTGTGATATATCAACAACAATTTAACCTATAACATACTCATCAACAACATATCATATAACATAATCATTAAGCTATATAACCTAACCAACAATAGCAATGCTTACAACCACATGTTAATATGATTCTTGACTATCTGACTCGTGTGAATATGACTATGCTAATCAACTATCATCTATCAGGTATGTAACCATAACATCAAAAGACATGTACATAACCTAATGTATATAACCCTAATGCATATAAAAATCCTTAACTTACATACCTATATGCCCAACATACAAACTTGTATGACGACATGTTGTTGCATCAAGGTTCAATGTTGCAACTTCACTTTGATGATCTGCATCTCTTTCTTTACCTCATTCAACACATTAGCATCATAAAAATTGAATGCATCATGGTGACCTAAATTGCATACAATGACTTCACAAGGCATATTTGATCTACATTTCATGCATAACTATAACCAAGACCATGCCTGCATAACGACTGCATATAGACATATAACAAATGAGTACCAAACCATACACACACCATTCTAGCTAGAGTCCAGTCATCAATGTATGACCATACCAACTACACAAACCATGACCTCATGCATGACAACAACAACAACCTCATGTGCACTTGATAATATGTGATCACTGATGTGCATAACAATGCATAATCAACCATACACACATGAAGACATACTCCACAACCACACCTTCAATCTTCACATGGAGACATCACTACAATCATGATCAACAACATGCAAATGTAATAAGCACATGGAATACATGCATAAGGAACACATATGAAACCAACATGAAAGCATGATCAACACATGGCCCAAGGACAGCCCAACCACGCTCTGATACCACTTGTAACACCCCCTACACACATCTACCCAAGTAACTAGCCAGTCGAGGTAAACATGTGACGAGAGGCCACTATGATATGATTCAACCTCCTAAGTAACCTTGAGGAAATGGAATCAACAGAAAAAAACCATACAAACATCTCTTGGGTGCTTAAGGACCCCCAAGAGCTAATCCACCACTCTAGGTGTCAACCCCTGATTTAACCTAGCATTTCAATGAACTAGACCTAGATTCACTCCCATGAAAAGGCATGAGTGGAAATGTAAACCTATAGTCACTCCCCTAGTGCCTACAAGGGAGAGACAAAAGTCTTTATCAGCTAGTTCTGTGCTAGAGACTGTGAGATTTAAGCCACATTTTTAGGGCTAGCCTCCAAATCAATGCCTAGAACTTGATGAGACTATCCAAGACATTAAATGACACCAAGGAAAAGCCTCTAACACCAAACTTGATTAAGGGCTTGACCTAACCAAGCCTAACCATGACAAACATTTTGTCAAACACTTAGTAAATATGCAACCTATAGGTGTAAATAACATATCTAAGCATAGGGGTCTCATACTTATCTGAGATTCGATGTGAAGTATTTGTCTCCTTATCACATTAGCTAGCATTCATCCTTAGGTCATGGATACATTGATCATTAAAAAAAAGGTAATAACATGATGAGAGCCATACATAACTGTTGTCATAAAACATATAAATAACCAACATAATAGGGGCAGAAATATCCATGAAATCACAACCATATAAACCACATAATCCATCATAATAGTCATAGAAATACGATGAGAAATAAATTTTCATTACTGATGCAAAATCCAAACCCGAGGTGGGACTTCCACGCTGCACCTGACCGTAGAATGGTTGAGCCAAATCTCTCTTTAGTCATTCACTCCCATGCGATATTGCAATCATGATTGTGGGATCTCATAGAACACATCAATCAAAACTCATCTAGGGCTTCCAAAGGCCATGCACCTCAACCCATCAAACAATTATTCCACCTCACTATCAGACATCACAACACCATCATCAGATTAGTCTCTATCCCAGCCTTCTAGGGCTCCAGAGCGTTTGTTCCAACCCGACTCCTAGACCTAGTAACTCAACCCATGGATGTCGCCAGGCTCCATTTCCCAATGGCCTTTCCTTGTTGTTCCAACCAAACCAATTTAAAAACCAAACTCTGAACTTTCATAACTAGCCTATTATCTGAACCAAACAAATCTAAATCTAAAAGAAATATCCCTCTTTGAGTTTAGAAGGGACAACTTCTAAACTGAAAAGTGGTTTTGTGGTTACCTCAGAAATTACAGAGTGCTAACATTTTTGGCGACCATACTAGGGACTCGAACACTCTGAATTAAAAAAAATTAGTTTCCCCAGTGAAAAAGCATTTGTTTTCAGCCTTTCAATAATTTTTCAACAATTAAATTAATGCTTTTGAGGTTGTTAATCTGTAAATATTGTGTATTGTGTGGTAGATCTAATTAAATCAAGTTTTATGTGAAAAGATAGTATATTTCTCTGGCTCCCAAGTGAATCTTTATTAGAGCACACCCAAATCCTAATCCCTCCTAAGATTGTAAGTAACCCAAAAAATTTGGTGAGAAAGAAAAGTCCCACAGAGATTGAAGGGAGTAATAGCCCTTTACTAAGAGCTAATACTCTCTCGGAGAATTTTGTGACTGTTCAGGACATTGAATTTGACCTTCCTTTTTAGCATAGCTCATTCAAATCTAAATCCGAAACTTTTGTGGCCAAAACAATGGTTGACCACTTTGTAATAGGATCTTATCAATCCAAATCACAACTTTCAATCCAAGAATTTGACCAAAAGGCCCTACAATATTTTGAAAAGCTAGAAGATTTAGTTTCTGAACTTAGCCATGTTGTTGACCAAGCATATATTCAACAATTAGTTGATCTTTTCTTTTTCATAACCCATCCAGCAGTCAATCCATCATATTATCACCAACCATAGTTCATCCATTGTTTCTTTTACCTATCCATCCATATCACAGGTTGTCAGTCAGCCTAGCCTAGTACGTCCCACATCATCATCACAATCAATCTCAACTGTAATAAATCCTCAAACACCAGCAATGGCAACCAGATATGCTCCCCTAGTTCTACCAGCCCAATTAAATGACATGCCCCAAGATTACCAAAGCAAGATTCCCCAATTTGATAACATTGGACCCCTGAAAGCTCAAAAACATGTTGACAAAATGGGATACTACTTTGACTTGCAAGAAGTGGATACAGAGAATGTCCAAATGAGATTATTTTCCCAAAGCCTTACCGATGAGGTAAGGAAATGGTTTAATTCTTTACCTATTGCCACTATAACCAGTCTTCCTGTTTTTCATCTCAATTTTTGGACAGATGGGAAGTGAAAAAGAATCCTCTTCAAATCCTTTCAGAAATTGAAAATATTAAAAGGAATGTGGGTGAGAGTGTAAAAGATTATTGTCCAAGATTTAACTCCATATACAATGCCATTCCAACCAACATTAAACCACCTGATGGTCTAGCCTTATTAAAATTTCTTGATGGCTTTGACCCTAACATATCGTATTAGCTTAGAGAAAGGAACCCTACAACTCTTGAAGAGATGCAAAGAAATGTTGTTAATGTTGAAGCTAATAAGAAAAAAGGGCTAGAAATAGGTCAGAAAGAAGAGTAACCATCAAAGAATAACCATCTACCACTTATGTTGATGCAAAAATAGATTGCTTGGTCAAAACTGTAGAAAGAATGATCAACTGAATGAGTATCATTGACAAACCCTCTCCCAAAGAAAACCAACCTGGTCCCCAAATCAAAAACCCAAATTTTAGGAGAAATCCACCACAAATTAAACAAAGGGAACAGAAAGGGCCAGATCAGTAGGTTAGACCTCCATTTCAGCAGAACTATGCTGAGGAGGAGGGAGAAAGAGTTGAAGACCTAAATGACACTCAAATCAATTTAATGGGAATAAATGATGATGATAAAATATTTCTTACTCAAGAAGAACAAGACTTGTTTCTGCTTTCACAAATTGAAGTCAATGTCGAAGAATCCAAAGATTATAAGAAGGGTTTTTAAAATGTAATCATGGAAGTTCACAAGTAGTATAACCTTAGGAGCAAGAAAACCACTATAATCCTACAAAGAAACCTGCTGAAATTTAGGGTAAAAGGACAGTTGATACTCCTACAAGGAAAAATCTTGAAATTTCTCCTAAAAAGACTACAAAAAACCCCTCTAAAAAGATATCTGATACTATTTCAAAATCAACTCAAACAAATGTTCCATCCACAAGTCAGCAAAGAAATATTGCCCAAAGGGATGTTACTAAAGAATAGGATATCCCAAACCAGAATAAAACTCAAACATCATTCAACATTTAACATGAGTTATCTAAGATTAAGATAAATATTCCATTAACAGAGCTTATGAATAAAAATGTATACAAGTCCCAAGTAATGAAAGCTTTGAATTTGGGAGAGGGTACAGATACAGCTAATATAGTTGATGATCAACCTCAACTTTTATTTCAGCCTGAAGTAGATGGAAAACCTCAAGAAGGAGGTGTACCTCCATTCTACATCAGTCTGAACATTCATGACAAAATCCTGCATAATGCCATGTTAGATTCAGGTGCTTCCCACAACCTTATGCCTAAAGTTGACATGGAGAAATTAGGGCTCGACATAACAAGACCCTATAAAGATCTCTTTTCATTTGATTCCAACAAGGTGAAGTGCCTAGGACTAATTAAGGATTTATGTGTTACATTAGTTCAAATACCTGATAAAATTGTTGTTATGGATATCGTAGTTGCTGACATACCTCCAAAGTATGGCATGCTACTCTCTCGTTCATGGGGAGGAAAAATGCAAGGAACTTTGCAAATGGACATGACATATGAAACTATTCCAATTCTTGGTCAACAAAGAAGATCATACCATGAAACCTTAATGAAATACATGGTTAGCAACCAAGAAAGGCCCAATAACTACCCCTTATATTCAACTAATTCTGATCTTGATTATTTTATTCTATATAACAATGTTGATACAGGTGAAGAAGATTCAAATTTTGAAACAAACTTATGTGAGATAAAAGAATCACATACAGAAAAGATCAAACAAGCAGAACAAACTGAACCATTCTGGAACATGGATTTTGATGAAGTTTTCAACATTGAAGGAGTAGGTGCCGATGTATGGGTCTCCAATACAAAGATTAACAGGGCTAAAGGTCATTCTTATAAGTTGAATTTGCACTGCATGAATACTATTGCAGAATAGGAAGCATTGCTTTTGGGATTACAACTTCTTAAGAGGTTAGGAGCTAAGAGAATATCTATTCATGGTGATTTTGAATTGGTGATCATGCAAATTAAAGGTGAGTATGCTATAAAACATCCAAGGTTAAGAGGATATAGAAATGTAGTGTTGAATTTTCTTGAACATTTTGTAGACTATGAATTACATGCAATACCTAGGATGCAAAATATTCTTGTTGATGGGCTAGCTACTTCTACCAATACTTGTAAATTGTCTTTCCGTCCTAGTCGTCAATACACAGTGGAGGTCATACACAAGCCTACAGTACCATATAGTATTAGGTATTGGTAGGTGTTTGGTAACGATGAATAGATAAATACTTTTTTTCAATCCAAAGAAGAATTTGAGGGTGCTAAAATAGATGAAGATTGTGAGTGTGAAAATAATGTAGATGTATAATTGGAATTAGAAATCAATGTAAATAAATATGGAAATAAGATTGACTTACAAGAGATAGATCAAGAAACAGAGGAATTAGAGATAATGTAATTGAAAGATAATGTGTTACCTCGAGGGTGAGTTCCCTCAGAGGAATTTTTCAACTTTAATGATGTAGCCAAAAAGCCCAAAATTGAACCTACTGGAGCTGAAGTTGAAGAATGTAACATTGGAATTGAACAAAAAGCCAAGATGATTAAATTGTCCAAATCCATACCCCCAGTAGAAAAACAAAAGTACATAAGCTTGTTCAAAGAGTTTATAGACGTATTTTCATGGAGTTACAAAGATTTGAAATCTTATGACACCAGCATTATACAGCATAAGATTCCCTTAAAAGAAGACCAAAATCCTTTTAAACATAAACTTAGGAGGATCAACCCAATGCTCACGCCTCTAATTGAAAAGGAGGTCAAAATAATGTATGATGCTAAGATCATAGTACCATTGAGATATTCTAAACATGTATCAATTTTAGTTCCAACTAGGAAAAAGACTGGAGAAATTAGACTTTGTATTTATTTCCGAAATCTTAATAAAGCCTCCCTGAAGGATAACTACACTTTGCCTAATATGGATCACATTTTGCAGAAGGTGGTTGGATCTAGTAGAATTTCTCTTTTAGACGGTTTTTTTGGTTTTAACCAAGTTTTAGTTCACCCTGAAGACCAGGGAAAAACTGCATTTACTACTCCATAGGGTGCCTTCATGTATGTGAATATGAATTTTGGATTAATGAATGTTGGGGCCACATTTCAGAGAGAAATGTCATTGGTTTTTATGATAAAATAGACTTATTCATAGTCATATATCTGGATGACATCATTGTTTTTCAAAAACAAATGAAAAGCACTTGCTCCGCTTAAGAAGGGTCTTTGAAAAATGTAGGAGATTTGGTATTTCCCTGAACCCAAAGAAAACATTGTTTGACTTAAAAGAAGGAAAACTGCTAGGACATATAATTTCAAAAGAGGGAATCAAAATAGACTATAGTAGAATGGAGGCCATTTTAAAGATAGATAATCCTAGAAATGTGAAAGAACTTCAATCATTTATTGGTAAAATAAACTTTCTATGAAGATTTATCCCTAATATGGCAGAACTTCTCAGGAACATAACAAACATGTTGAGAAAATACACCAAACTAAATTGGAGCATTGAAGCAAAGCAACCATTTGACCAGGTGAAACAAGCCTTAACAAAGGCACTTGTGTTAATTAGCCCTAACTTCACAAAATATTTTATAATTTTCTCATTTGCATCTGAACATAACATTGCAGCAGTTCTCTTGCAGAAAAACTTTGAAGGTCAAGAACAACCCGTTGCATTTTTCAACAGAGCATTGAGAGTTGCTCCTTTGAAATATAATATAATGGAGAAACATGCTTATGCATTAGTTAAATCAATCAAAGATTTCAAATTTTATGTTCTACACTCATATTATTGTTTTTTTCCCAAATGCTATGGTCAAAGATATATTGACCTAATCCCACGGATTGATGACATTCTAGCCCAACTCAAGGGGGAAAATATTTTAGCAAGATTGAATTGAAGTCAAGTTATCACCAAGTGCATATCGAAACCTCTAATGTGTGGAAGGCTGCCTTCAAATCCAAGGAGGGCCTTTTCAAATGGTTGGTCATGCATTTGTGGTGGTGTATTTAAATGGAATCTTGATCTTCATCTAGAGTTGGGAAGAGCACCTCGACCATATTCGACAAGTCCTTCAAACCTATGCCAACACAAGCTGTGTGTTAACTTGGAGAAATGCACCTTTATTCTAACCCAGGCTCAATATCTAGGGTATATCATTGATGAGTAGGTTGTACATGTGGACCCATACAAGATACAATTCATTCAGGATTAGCCAGCCCCAACCACTCTAACATAGCTCCGCAACTTTTTAGGTCTTGCCAATTTCTATCGTAGGTTTGTTTTGGGGTTATCTCATATCGCTTGGCCTTTAAGTCAAGTCATGAAGGGCAGAATGAAAGTAATGGTTTTTTGGTCGAAAACGCAATAACAAGCATTCTACGAGTTGAAGAATCGCCTATGTTCTGCACTAATGCTCACATTACCATACATGTAACTATTGGAAAATATTGAGGGGGGGGGAATCAATATTCCTTAGAAATTATCACTTTTAAATCTTTTCAGAGCATTAGCTAATCTTCAATTATCATTAATGTTTATGTAGTAACAACAGTGAATAAAATAACACAGGAGGCACAAAAATTTTAGGTGGAAAACCCTCTCTAGTTCAAAAACCATCGAACGCTTTTCTAATAATTTCTTAATCATCAACTCCAATTGAAAAGAAAGCTCCAATTTCCTAGAATCTAGAAAAGCATTCTTCTCCAGCTCCCACTGGATGGATGCTCCAACGCCCGAGATTCTTCAGCAGTCAACTGAACAGATGCCCCAACACCCAATGAGCTACAACTCACCCTAGCACCACCCTACCACCCTAAATTTTTCACAGGCTTGAACCTGTTGGTGACTTCATGCACCAGCCTAGCACCACCCTACTACCCTCTAGAAGAATAAAAGAAGAATGAAATCTCGTACCAGGGAAAATGGTCCACTTTATAATGATATAGAATGATGTAGAAGAAGATGACACAGTAGACCATAACCCCAACTATGACAAAATCACCTAATGATGATCCTATACCTCTCAACACTGCCTCTTGAACTCTTGGCAGATAGACACTTGTACAACTTTTAGAAAGATGCTTTTACAATGACTCTATACAATGATACTTTTACAATTTCTATATGCAGTGTTGCCCACTTAAAGACTTCATGTGGTGAACTTCTTTCTGTTGTTCTGCACCTTGATTGTTGCCCTTGTCATGCTACCCTTTCTCATTCTTCATAACAGTAGATTATGCATTGATTCTTCTCTTGATGAATATATAATACCTGCAAAAAGTCTTCAATGAAATACCCATGACATGATAATAGCAAAACTTACCTCATCTTGCAGAGCATATGTTAGTGCTAAACAAAAACAACAAATTAGAATACAAAGAACCTAATGAAATTAAAAGATGAACATGCATATACAAATATACTTATCTATAGCTTAGCTTTGTTGCATCATTTTACTGCACCTTGCTCTTTGTTGCCCTAGAAAGTCTGGTCCTTTGCACCCCTTGACAACACTTGATCTAGTTTATTCTTGCCTTTTAGGAGCACGATATTTAATATGATGTATCTCTATGATTTTAGATCCCTAACATGTGATCTTCAATTATGTAGTATCCCTCTGAGTCTTCTTTCCAATGCCACAGTTCTGATCCAATTTGGACTCTTCAAGGCAAAGTTATGCCCAATCTCTCACAATGACCTAATTATGGACTAGTTCAGTAGAGCGAACTTGTACAATGTGCCATGTGTGACTCTTTTCTCCTTCGACTCTGAAATTGAGATACAGAAAACTACATTCTATGAATTATCCAACACTTTTTACAGAATTCCAATCCTCTTCTCAGAGAGAGAGTTATGATGATTTTCCCACGGTTGCTTCTTTGAGATGAAATTCGGGAGCCTGCAAAAACCCTAACTTCCACAGATCATATCTGAAATTTGGTCATGACATTCATTAGGATTGCGAACCAAATGGGTTTTCATTTAAGTATCTAAGAATTCGCAAAAATGAAGTTATAGTGAAAATTCCATGATCACTACTTTTGGAGGATATATGAGATTTATTTTTATAGAGTTGAGAGGAGCTTCTATAGAGAATGTTGGTAGGATTTTAGGAGCTTAAAAAATTATTAATTATTGAATATTCAATGACCAAAACCAATTGAGTGCCATGCCACAACCCCATAGGGTTTTATCCCACTAACTAGGGTTACAAACTTCAAACATGAATATCTCTCAAACCCTGAAGAATTACTTGGCGTATCATATATCAACGGAAACATCTCGACGAGTAGAAGACATATAGAAGATTCTTGACTCAAAACAAAGTAATTTTTCAAGTCAAAATTCCTTGCAATATCAAGGTAGCCCCTTGTGTTGCTTGGGTTGACATCAATGAAAACCTCGGATCATCTTTAGATCAACAATCTCCCCCTTTGGCATTGATGGCAACACAAGTACTCCCCTTGAAATCAGGGCACCTCTTCCTACTACCTTCTTTCCCCCTTTGACATCAATGGCAAAGGGTAACCCCCCCTGACCCATAACCATCCTATGAACCTGTACACACTTCCACTCACCCTTTATTTTCTAAATAAGGAAAATATAATGAGAACTTGGGAGAATCCCAAGCTTCTGGCAAAGATATTGAAATGCTTCACGAGGTAAAGGTTTAGTGAAGATATCAGTGGTTTGTTCTTTTGTACCAACATATTTAAGTTTGATATTCTTTTCAGTGACTTGTTATCTAAAATGATATTTTATCGGAATATATTTTGTTTTTGAATGCATGACAAGATTCTTGGAGATGCTGATGGAACTGGTGTTATCATAGAAGATGGGAATAGGCTCATTGAATTGTACTTGAAGATCTTGCAAAGTTTGTTTCATCTAAAGGACTTGAGTACAACAAGTTGTCGCTGCAACGTATTATGCTTCCACTATAGATAACAAGATTGAGGTTTGTTTTTTTCTCAACCATGATACGAGACAACCACCTAGATAGAATTTTTCTCCACTAGTACTCTTACGATCATCAATGCTTCCTGCCCAATCTGCATCTGTAAAGGCTTGAATAATGATTGATCTAGGTCTGGATGTGAAGAAGGACCTTTCCAAGACCTTTTATTTTCGTAATGTGTTAAAATTTCTTTTTAAAAGGACATTAAAAAATACAGCTACAGACTGCAAGGAAGAGGAATATAACAATCATTAGCACATGAAAACAAAAGCGGTTGATAATGGAGTTCGTCCAGGAGGGACTACATCTCCGGGCCTCGCTATCAAGATGGTGTAGGCTGCTGCATTATGTGTTGTCAATAAAGATGATGTACACAGAGATGATGTCTCGATCATACAAGGAACAATGCCCTCACACAGGAGTGTCTCTAATAGATGTTCCATAGCTAGAACTCTCAATCAAAAGACTCCTATCAGCATGACACAAAAACAAGCATGGTGCGCATCCCGCCGACATGGCACAAAAGGGATGTCAAAGAAAAACACATGCATGACGACAACAAGAGTATCCCCACAAAATAAAACAAGGGATCTCAAAGAATAACATAAAGATTTATGACAGAAAGTACATCATATGAAAGATTTTGCATAACATGAAGCAAGGAATCGTGTCAACATGAAATAACAAGATCCTGCATCAATCATCAATCATGGATCTGTACAGCATAATGCAGAAAGAAGAAGTACATGAACACATCATATACCTCACCACCAAGGACCACCTGAAGCAAAGGTTGTCAAAGTGTTGAAACTTGATAAAACATCGATCTCACATCATCAATCGCAAGAAGAACATTGTTTGCACATGAAGATGGACATCTGCACTGGCACTTAGAAAAGTGATTGAAAGAATAAATGAGAGAAATACAAATATGAATACACCATCATATTTGTGGCATTGAGTAGTGCTGAAATGACTGTCCAAAATCCGGATTCTGAGAATTTGAAAATTCGGAGCTCAAGGAATCTTTTAGATTCCCTCGAGATTCCTCAAAGATTATGTTTCAGGGATGAGTTGAAAATACATTGCTCAATGTCAAATCTGATTCCACTATTAGAATCCCTGCGAAAAACCATGAAAAACAAGTATAAACTTGACCATATTCTGACAAATTGAAATTTTACCTCCTTGGGAAAATTTCATGGCTCATGGTTCCACAGCCTGTTTTTGTTGAAATCATGGTTCCGCATGCATTTTGGAAATGAATAGAAGATGTAGACCTTTGATGAAGAAATGAACAGCACCATTGTGTTCATGGCGATGAGAGATGTAAAAACCATATAAAATTGTCAATTTTTGAGAAGTTGAAAATTTTGCCCTCCTGCAAAATTCATGGTTCCTGCATTAAAAATTTATTAAACTGCCTCGATTTGCGTGCCAGCTCTTGTCTCGAAATTCATGCAATTATTCTCCTCCTCCTGCTCTGGGTACATGACTGGGTTTATATAAAAATATGGGTGAAGTTACCAATGAGATAGTTGGGGTAGTGGTAAAATTTAGGAATTGGAGGAGGGAGGTCAAGAGGTCAAATCCTGCCCCACCCTAATTTTTCCATATTGTTATAACAAAACTCAAATCCCAACCATATGAGATAGTATATACATATTTTAATACTTACGTTGGAGGGTGGGCGCGTACTCTACGGGACCCGTACCCATCCTGTAAGGACCTGCGGTTCTTGGCACGCCCACCCGATGTGCGACGGCTTGATTTGGAGAACGAGCGGTTGGACGAACAAACAAAGTGCGAGCTCTTGACTTGACATGTGATGGCCACTTGTAAAATGCACATAAGGAAGGAGAGTGAAGGATAATTTATAGCATGGGGAGCATGGGCTCAACCCACGGGCCGGCCTCACATGTTATGAAGTTTGGGCATGGAAGTGTTGGCCGACCAACACAAGACATGACGAATAAACAATGTGTGAGGGCATTGGCAAGTCGGCTTGGGTAGCACGACTTGCCCAATGTACCATATATATACAATGAAGGCATGGAGCATTTGAAGCATCGAACTTGGATCATCTCTCAACAAGTCACTTGGACACAAGGCGAAGGCGGAGCGAGAAGTGCGAAGTTGGGCGAGCCGCCGTGTAGGGTTGCACGACGGGCGACCCGAGTTGGGCGTCCGTGCAGGGCTGCACGACAGGCGGCCCGAGTTGGGTGCCCATGCAGGGCTGCATGACGGGCGACTCGAGTTGGGCGTCCGGGCGGGTGTACATGACAGGGCAACCGGGTAGGGCGTTCGTTGAACGAACAAACTGAGGTGC
The DNA here is from genome assembly GCA_000404065.3 of Pinus taeda. Classification (NCBI taxonomy): domain Eukaryota; kingdom Viridiplantae; phylum Streptophyta; class Pinopsida; order Pinales; family Pinaceae; genus Pinus; species Pinus taeda. Next base: position 16,756 of record APFE030347222.1, read on the forward strand.
TGAACGGGTGACCCGGGTAGGGCGTGCCATGTATGGAGGTGAGTTGGTCGACTCGGTGAGGTTGTGCGGACAGGCGGTTGGGTGAGGGTGTGCCGTGCACGACGAAACGGTGGAAATGAAGGTTGCAACCGGAGGTCGTGAACGAGGAGTCGGGCAGGCGGTACTACGTGCTATTTCATACGATTTGGGCGTTTGTCAAGAGTTGGCAAGCGGGACTGCATGTGGGAAGGTATACACGATTTGGGTGTTTGATGACCAAACGAAGAGCGAACTGAGCGAAGACGTGCGACGAGGTGAATGAAGGGTTGGTAAGTCGTGCGGAGGCGTCGACGAGCTGGGCAACCAAGTTTGCCGAAGTTGGAATTTGGCTAAGTATAAATTTGGTGTTTCCCAAGGACAGCCTATACTTTGTAAAAGTTGAAAATTATAAATATATTAATATTCGGGCAGACTCATATTGCAAGGAGTTGCCCCTCCCTTTATACTGTTGTGCATTTCTCTTTTATAATGTTGTTTATGTGAATGTTATGGGCTTTCACTTGTATAAAGGATAAAAATAATACTTGGTAACGAAAAATAAACTAAGTATGGAATGTTAGGTGTAGTCTACAATCGTAAGTATTGGTGAAAAGAAAATGGTTGGTAGTGCCGCACCTCACTATAGTGCGGTTGAAAGAGTACCACCAGTGTAGGGGCGTGACAGGTGGTATCAAAACTAGTGTTGGGGAGTTGGTGCTGGTGTTGAAGCGTTGAAGCTGATACACACCTGCACTTCGTGGCAGGTGGTATAAGAGCCAGTCTGAAGGCTTGAAGGAGTCTTGCAAGAAGCTGGGTGAAGCAAGTGTGTAAGCACTTGACAGTTGATGACAATGGAAGTAGGTACTTGCAGGTGAAGGAAGCTGGTTTCACATACAAGTGGAACAAGGGTTGGTTCGTGATTACAGGGAACTTGGTGAAGCTGGTGAATGGTGAAATAGGTTTAGCAGAGGTGAAGCTTAGTGCTTGGGCCAAGCTGAACGACAAGGCATGGCAGGTTTGGAAGAATGTGAAGGGAAGCTCTTGCTTACCTTATATAGGTTGAAGCGGATGAAAGAAGAGAACTCCTGGATTCGAGATAAGCTTGAAGTCTTGGAAAAGAATGTTGAAGACAAACTTCTTCAACTTGGTTGGACAATGGAGCAGGATGAAATTGCAGATTGTGCTAACAAGTAAGAGGAAGTCGTGATGATTAAGGATGTTGCAGATGTGACAACGATGGAGGATGAACTTGAGATTAATCAAGTTGGACCGGGATCGTGCAGTTTGCAAACATGGATGGATGAGGATACTCACATGGAGGAGCCTCATGATGATGATGCTGATATAAATACTATTGATACTTGTGTTTCACTTGAGCATTTGGTAGATGAACCATATGCAGGGAAGAGCAAAAGCAATTTGCCAATGCAAGGGAGCATCTTACCATGGATGTCTACGATGAGACCTTGTATGGAGAAGCAAGGATTGTTGACTGTTCCAGGACTTGTTGGGGTTGTTTGTGACCTTGTGGTAGAAGGTACAAAGGCTCGTGACAAGGGAGGAACATGATGATTGTTGTGAAGGATTGGGTCATGCTTTAGCCACATAGAGAATTGGCTAAGTGCCCGACATGACTCATGGACAGATTGAGGAGGGCACACACTTGGGTATGATGATACTTGGGTGGACTTCTCATGGCCAAGACCAAGAAGCAAGTCTTGGTGTAACCTTTAGTGGGGGAGCTATGAGGGAGAGACTCATGTGACAATGATATGGTTGGGTGACCGAGTTCACTAGACCAAAGATTGCAGACTTGGATGAGGATGACAGATTGTTGTGATGGGTATACTTGGTTGGACTACATGGGAAAATTAGTCATGGACATCAGGTTGGAGACATGGAGCATGGCAGTCTTATGCAAGGACATTATGCAGGAGCACTTATAGAGGTGTCGCTTATGGGCATCCAATGAGGAGTGCCAAGGTAGGGATGTTGTGCAAGTGGATTTGCTGGTGTGACATGGAGATGTTTTATTTGTGAGCCAATGGAGAGGTTGTGCATTTATGTACAACAAGGCCATGGACATGGATGGAGTTGTGAGCACTCCTACTACATGGAGAGCTGAGGCATCTTGCAGAGACCTTTGGGCCGAGACTTGTATGCTTGTTGAGTGTCGGTTGGAGATGACTCATGGAGCTCATGATGACATGAGGTTGTGACTTTTAGGGACTTCATATACGGTGGACTTGGTAAATCTGATGCATTGAGGAGCTGAGGTTAGAGACTTTGATGCAGGATGGGCGCATACTTTCGAGTACATGTATGGGTGTGGCTTGGAAGAGTGACTTGATGTGGAGGATCAATATGAGACACTTTGGAGTGATGGAGTTACAACGATGATGATGCCTTGGTGGCAACACTTGGGCATGGGTTGAGCCGATACTTAACCACTTTAGACACATGGGAGCTAATTGATCTATGATCATGGGCAGCACATGGATAGATGAGACAGGTGTATACTTGTTTCTATGGCAAACTTGAGGGATGGCACATTACAGATATGATGGAGATTGCTTCATGGACCTGGATGTGGCTCATCGAGAATCAGGTTTGATGAGATGATCTCTTCACTTTGAGGAGATGGATATTTTTCAAATGGATGATGATGTTTGGATAGATGTGACTGATTCCATGCAGCACATTGACACCAATCATCATGGACAACATGTTGCAGATGAGATGAGGACGACTTCATGGACTTGAGCATGGATTATACTTATATGGAGATGGATTCTTGATCGAGTTGAGGATGTGACGGGATGTTCTGAGAAATGGTTGATGATGGCATGAGGATGTTCACTCTCATGGTTTGAGGGTGACAGTTGGACTAATCACCCGACTAGTTCCAACATGGGGACGCGTAGTATACAGAAATGTGTTAGCATTTGTTGGAGTATCATGGCGGCAGTTCACATGAGGGCGACACATGATGAGATTGACATGAGATGTTGCAGTAGGCATGTAGCTTGAGATGGAGGGGCCAGCCTTCCACGATGGAGAGCAGCCTGTGGAGATTGTGATAGGGTGGTCGATGATCATGGATTGAGATGATTTCCGATGTATGAAATACCGATGGAGTATATGCCTTGGTATGGATATCTTGGTGACAGATGGTTGCCGAGATGAGGTATTTTCAAGGACGACAATGATTTTAGGGGGGAGGATGTAAGGACCTGCGGTTCTTGGCATGCCCACCCGATGTGCGACAGCTTGATTTGGAGAACGAGGGGTTGGATGAACAAACAAAGTGCAAACTCTTGAATTAACATGCAATGGGCACTTGTAAAATGCACATAAGGAAGGAGAGCGAAGGAGAATTTATAGCATGGGGAGCATGGACTCAACCCACTGGCCGACCTCACATGTTATGAATTTTGGGCATGGAAGTGTTGGCCGACCAACACAAGACATGACGAATAAACAATGTGTGAGGGTGTTGGCAAGTCGGCTTGGGTAGCACGACTTGCCCAATGTACCATACATATACAACGAAGGCGTGGAGCATTTGAAGCATCGAACTTCGATCATCTCTCAACAAGTCACTTGGACGTAGGGCGAAGGCAGAGCGATAAGTGTGAAGTTGGGCGAGCCGCCGTGCAGGGCTGCACGACGAGTGACCCGAGTTAGGCGTCCGTGTAGGGCTGCACGACGGGCGACCCGAGTTGGGCATCTGTGCAGAGCTGCACAACGGACAACCCAAGTTGGGCGTCTAGGCGGGTGTACACGATAGGGCGACTGGGTAGGGCGTCTTCTGAATGAACCGAGGTGCTGAACGGGTGACCCAGGTAGGGCGTACCATACACGGAGGTGAGTTGGTCGACATGGTGAGGTTGTGTGGACGGGCAGCTGGGTGAGGGCGCGTCATGCACAACGAAACAATGGAAATGAAGGTTGGAACTAGAGGTCGTGAACGAGGAGTCGGGTAGGCAGTACTACGTGTTGTTTCATATGATTTGGGCATTTGTCAAGAGTTGGTAAGCGGGACTGCATATGGGCAGGTATACACAATTTGGGCGTTTGCTGACCAAACGAAGAGCGAACTGGGCGAAGACGTGCGACGAGGTGAACGAAGGGTTGGTAAGTTGTGCAGCAACCGTGCGAAGGCGCCGATGAGCTGGGCAACTGAGTTTTCCGAAGTTGGAAATTTGGCTAAGTATAAATTTGGGGTTTCCCAAGGACTTAGCCTATACTTTGTAAAAGTGGAAAATTATATATATATTAATATTCGGGTAGACTCATATTGCAGGGAGTTTCCCCTCCCTTTATACTATTGTGCATTTCTCTTGTATAAGACCTTGACCCTTCGGCCTTCGACCTTCGACCTTGACCCTTCGACCTTCGACCTTCGACCTTCGATCTTCGACCTTTTTCTTTCCTTTGTCGACCTTTTTTCGACATTTTACATTCGGCCCTCGGCCTTAATCATTGATCCTTCGGCCCTTCTTGAGCCTTCAGCCCTCCTTTTGGTCCACCTTAAGGGTCCCCCTTCCTTTTCATCTAAAGTGAATTTTCTTGCTAAGCAAGTGGTATATCCTTTTTTTTGTTGTTTATGTGAATGTTATGGGCTTTCACTTGTATAAAGGATAAAAATAATACTTGGTAACGAAAAATAAACTAAGTATGGAATGTTAGGCGTAGTCTACAATCGTAAGTATTGATGAAAATAAAACGGTTGGTAGTGCCGCACCTCGCTATAGTGTGGTTGAAAGAGTACCGCCAGTGTAGGGGCGTGACACATCCCATCCAACAACCATAGTCTACGGAATCCGCATTAACTGTTTCATGGTGGCTTTATGTACCCATCTCACGTGATATTTGGTATGTCATTGGTTTATTTGGGGTGTGGGTTACAACTATATATATTATATATAGTTGCGTTGGTTTTGTTTTAATATATGGCTATTAACCATGGAATATTCCCATTCACCCTTCTATGTGAACATTCACGTGGAGTTTTGTTTTTAATATAACAAAAATGGATTTGTTATATGGTTTTGATTTTTTGTATATTTTATATATATTAACTTTTCTCAACTTAGTTAATGTATTAAAATTATTTGGTTATTATATGATTTTATATTTAATAACTATAAAACAAAATTTTGTTGTATAGTTATTTCATAACCAAAATGATTTTTGTTGCTTGTGCAGGTTTAGGAGGTTATTGGGAAAAGCCAAGTGTCAAGATTTGAAGGCTGCCATGTGGGTCCCACATGATGACTGGGATGCCATGTGGCGCACTGTGGGCCCTACTTCCTCTATCATGCCAGAACTTTGAAGAGCTCTATCTTTCACATGCGAGCTCAGATTGACAAACCGTTCACGCCACCATGATCAGGAAGCCAAACTCTCTCAACTGATGCCAACAAATTTCCATTTCTGCCATTTTGAATTTCGAGTCTTATTCATCCCCTTGATGTTTCGAGATCCTCCTAGATCAATCCTCCCCATTGAGGAGATTTTGGTCCTCCAAAAACATGGAAAAAAATCTGCATCTTTCTCTGTACTCTGTCTGCATCATAAATGTCTTGAAAAGGTCTCGCTTCCATCTCCTTCACCTTTGTTCTTCGGAGCCTTAAGCGATGAGCCGACACCTGCTACTACTGCAACCTATAATACATTTTTTTTCAAAATACATGTTGGAATGACATGAACAACTAAAGACCCTAACGTCCCACACTTGCCACGAGTTTATAACACATACTAGATGGTCAAGTTTACAACAAGATGGACACGATACTTCAGTTATGGCAACAAGGCCAACATATCATTGTTGCTTCAAAAGTGATGAAAAATGCATCATCACTGCAACACATGATTTACATTCATAACGCCAAACAATTATTGTTTCGACAAGTGATGGAAACATAACATCACTTTTAGATTTTTAACATGCAACTTGGAATACGACTCAAAACATGACCGGACGTCATTGTTGTTGACCAAGTGATGGAAAACACATCATCACTTTTACACTTTAAAATGAAACAAATGATTTACAAAAGAATGACCATGAAATGACAACATGTCTAGAAACCATTTCTCATTGATCAATGTGAATGGGTCATCTCCTTGAGGTGGTTTTGCTTGTCAAACAATTTCTCTTCCATTCTCTGTTGTTGCAAGTTCCATTGTTCACACTGCAATTCACATACACGTAAAGACCACTCTAATACCACTTTCACAGCCTTTGCTTCAAGTGGCCCTTGGTGGTGAGGTATATGATGTGTTCATGTACTTCTTCTTTCTGCATTATGTTGTACAGATCCATGATTGATGATTGATGCAGGATCTTGTTATTTCATGTTGTCGCGATTCCTTACTTCATGTTATGCGGAATCTTTCATATGATGTACTTTCTGTCATAACTCTTTATGTTATTCTTTGAGATCCCTTGTTGTATGTTGTGGGGATACTCTTGTTGTTGCCATGCATGTGTTTTGATTTAACATCCCTTTTGTGCCATGTTGGTGGGATGCACACCATGCTTGTTTTTGTGTCATATTGATAGGAGTCTTTTGATTGAGAGTTCTAGCTGTGGAACATCTCTTAGAGCCACTCCTGCGTGAGGGCATTCTTCCTTGTACGATCGAGACATCATCTCTGTGTACATCATCTTTATTGACAACACATAAAGCAGTGGCCTACACCATCTTGACACTGAAGCCCGGAGACATAGTCCCTCCTGGACGAACTCTGTTATCAATGGCTTTTGTTTTCATGTGTTGATGATTGTTATGTTCCTCTTCCTTGCAGTCTTTTTAATGTCCTTTTAAAAATCAATTTTAACACATCACGAAAGTAAAAGGTCTTGGAAAGGTCCTTCTTCACACCAGGACCTGGATCAATTAGATTGTTTCCCTTGGGATACCACAAGCCATATTCTATTGTGCCCTTTAGATATCGAAGAATTATTTTGACGATAATAATATGTGATTTTTTTAGTGCTTCTTGGAATGTTGCTACTTGTCCAACTATTTGCATAACATTTGGTAGGGAGGTCGTTACATATAGAAGACTACCAATCATAGATCTGTACAACCTCTGATCCACATCCTTAGATGAGTCATCTATGCTCAATTTTCAACATGTTACCATCAAAGTAAGGATGGGTTTGCAATCTTCCATTTTGAATTTCTTGAGCATTTCCTTGATGTACTTGGCTTGACATATAAAGATTCATTTCTCTTGTTGAGATACTTGAAGCCCTAAGGAGTATGTCAACTCACCAAGTAAAGACATCTCAAACTCAGGTTGCATCTTTGTAGCAAAGTTCTTACTTAGTCGATCATCATTGCTATCAAAGATTATGTCATCCACATATACCTCAATGATTGTTAAATTATCTTTATCTAATTGTATGTAAAGAATTCTATCAGCAGTACCTTTCTTGAACCCTCATTGATGTAGATATCCGCCAAGACGAGCATACCATGCTCTGGGAGCTTGCTTGAGACTATATAGAGCCTTCTTTAACCTGCAAACATAGTCTTCTTTTTCTAATAGGAGAAAACCTTCAGGTTGTTTGATGTAAACTTCTTCTTCTAATTCTCCATTCAAAAATGCTGACTTAATATCCATTTGGTATACTTTTAATTTTCTTGAACATGCATAGGCGAGAAACATCTGAATGGCTTCCATTCTGGTAACTGGTGCAAATGATTCCTCAAAATCAATTCCTTCCACTTGTGCATATCCTTTCCAAACTAATCTTGCCTTGTTCCTGGTAACCTGTAATACTTCAACTATTTTTCTCCCCTTGAACCTTTAATGAAACTACCATCTTATTCAAACTACCTTCCTGTCAATCATAGATTTGTGCCATATACTACTACATAGACTCCTCTTGTACAAACATAAAGGAGTCAACAAGCCAGATTGTTCAAAATAGTGAGTCACCTAACGGGCCATCTTGACTTGAATCATTATCTGAAGCAACTACTAATTCCTCATGACCTTTTTCTTTTACAAATCCTGAAAGCATAACTGTTGAAACCTTGTTATCTGCTTTGTCTTCATGTACCTATTTCCTTTTCCAGACCTTCTTATTCTTGCAATCTCGAGCCATGTGCCCATAGTTATGACACTTCAAGCATTCAATGTTGTCCATAGGAAATTCCATCTGATATCTGCAACCACAAGCATTATGGCCATAGTTATGGCATTTGAAACTTTCAATTTGGCCCATCTAGCATGTATTTTATTCTAACAAAATCATCATGGAACCTTTCTCGTGATCCTGCAAACTTGCTTCTAGGGTTTTGCAAATAATGATTGTACCTATCAAAACCTTCATGATCCCTAGCCATATGTCCATAGTTAGAACATAAAAAGCAATAACCATTGAATAAATGAACATACCTGGAAGATTTTTCATTCTTCTTTAGAGGCGGTGTTGTAGTTTCCTGTGGTCCTTTGTTCTTGATTGCTTTTCTCTTGTTCTTTGGAGTTGCAACATTCTTCTTTGGCTTTTCACTTTGATCAACTTCCTTCTTAGAATCATCCTACGAGGCTGGATCTTGTACCTCAATCAACTGGAGCTTTACCATGTTTAATTGCCTTCATTTTCACTTCTTCGTCTATCTTATCTTGTAAGTATTATTTTTGCTATACCTTGAGTTTGTTGAGCTCATCACGAGTTGCATCAAGTTCTTCTTGCTTTTGAGCAAGATCTTCTTGAAACCATATTTTCAAGATCTTCCTTTTTGTTTCTACCTCCTCAACCTGTAGCTTGAGAAGAGTGGTCTTCTCTACTTCTCTGTTGATAACATGTATCTGTTCCTTCTGCTTCTCATTTTCAATCCTGAGCCTGCTTATTTATATTGAAGATGTTTCTAATTCCTTTTGCTTTGGGTCAATGATGGACATGTATCTTTGATCAGATTCCTTCCTTTCAATTTCTGCTTCATGCATCTGTTGTGTGATCCTGCTAATCTCTGCAAATGTTGTGTCGAGTTCTTGTTTCTTTTGTTGGACTCCTCTCTTGAGGTCTCGTGTCGCTGTATTATTGATTTCTTACAACTTCTTTTGAAGTGACTCTTCAATACATTTGTGTTCTTCAACTTCAATTTTGAGACCTTGAACTTGTTCTTCAAGAGTATTGGAACATATGTTCTCAGCCTTGAGCTATTTTATAAGCTTGATTGCCTCCTTATAAAATTCTTCTATGGTCAACCCTTCTTCATCATACTTAGAAGGATCCGAGTTTTCAATAACATCTTGACCTAATTTCTTTGTTGAATAGATATTATGAAGTTTTTCCCAAAGAGCTTTAGCTGTTGAACATTGACCAACTTTTGTTTTCACAGAATTTGGCAAAACATTCAAAGTTACATTCATGGCCTTTGAATTGTACCTTTTAGCTTTGTCGGTAGATGTGTCTATATAAACAGTTGATTCCCATAATCCATGTGCCTGCAAAGATACTTCCATCTTGGATTCCCATATCGAGTAATTATTTGCATCAAAGTTAGGGGTTGGTACACAATACTCACTTTCTTGATATTTTGTTGTACCTATACCTTCCTTTGAAATCCTTGTAACCCGCCTCTTTGACTTTCCCATCTCTATGCTTCGAAAAATGACTTCCAGTGGTTAAGCTGTTACTGAAGGAACCAAGCTCTAATACCAATTGTTGGAAAATACTGAGAGGGGGGATGAATCATTATTCCTTATCAATTAGAACTTTTAAATCTTTTCAAAGCATTAGTTAATCTTAAATTATCATTAATGTTTATGCAGCAACAATAGTGAATAAAAGAATACAGGAGGCACAAAAAATTTAGGTGGAAAACCCCCTCTGTGTCAAAAACCATCGAATGCTTTTCTAATAATACTTTAATCTTCAACTCCAATTGAAAAAAAAGCTCCAACTTCCTAGAATCTACAAAAGCATTCTTCTCTAGCTCCCACTGGATGGATGCTCCAACACCTGAGTTTCTTCAGTAGTCAACTGAATGGATGCCTCAACACTTAATGAGCTACAACTCACCCTAGCAGTCACCCTACCACCCTGAATTTTTCACAGGCTTGAACCTATTGGTGACTTCATGCACCAGCCTAGCACCACCCTACCACCCTATAGAAGAATAAAGGAAAAATGGACTCGCATACCAAGGAAAATGGTCCACTTTACAATGATATAGAATGATGTAGAAGAAGAAGACACACTAAACCATAACCCCAACTATAACACAACCACCTAATGATGATCCTAGACCTCTCAGCACTGCCTCTTCAACTCTTGGCAGATACACACGTGTATGCTTTTACAATGACTCTGTACAATGATACTTTTACAATGTCTGTATGTAGTGCTGCCCACTTGAAGAATTCATGTGGTGAACTTCTTGTTGTTGTTCTACACCTTGATTTTTTCTCTTTTCATGCTACTCTTTCTCATTCTTTAGAACCTTAGATTATGCATTGATTATTCTCTTGATGAATATATAATACCTGCAAAAAGTTTTGAAGGAAATACCCATGACATGATAATAGCAAAACTTACCTCATCCTGCAGAGCATATGTCAGTGCTAAACAAAAACAACAAATTAGAATACAAAGAACATAATGCAATTAAGAGATGAACATGCATATACAAAATATACTTACCTGTAGCTTACCTCTGCCACATCATTTTGTTGCACCTTGCTCTTTGCTACCTTAGAAAGTCTGGGCCTTTGCACCCCTTGACAACACTTGATCTAGTTTATTCTTTCCTTCTAGGAGCACGATAGTTAATTTGATGTATCTCTGTGATTCAGATCCCCAATATGTGATCTTCGGTCCTGTAGTAGCCCTTTGAGTCTTCTTTCCAATGCCATAGGTCTAACCCGATTTGGACTCTTCAAGGCAAAGTTATGCCCAATCTCTCACAATGACCTAATTATGGACTAATTAAGTAGAGCGAATTTGTACAACATGCCATGTGTGATTGTTTCCTCCTTCAGCTCTAAAATTGATACACAGAAAACTACAGTTTGTGCACTATCTGCCACTTTTTACAGAATTCCAATCCTCTTCTCAGAGAGAGAGTTATGACGATTTTCCCACATCACTTCTTTGAGATGAAATTCAAGAACCTGCAAAAACCCTAACTTCCACAGATCATATCTCTGAAAATATAGCGAACCAAGATCTGAAATTATGTCACAATGTTCATCAGGATTTCAAACCAAATGAGTTTTCATTTTAGAATCTAAGACTTCGCAGAATGAAGTTATAGAGAAAATGCCACAATCACTACTTTTGGAGGATATATGATTTTTTTTTTATAGAGTTGAGAGGGGCTTCTATAGGGAATGTTGGCAGGATTTTAGGAGCTTAAAAAATTATTGATTATTGACTATTAGTTGACCAAAACTAATTATGAGTGCCATGCCACAATCACATAGGTTTTTATCCCACTAACTGGGGATACTAACTTGAAACATGAATATCTCTCAAACCGTAAAGAATTACTTGGCGTGTCATATATCAATGAAAACAACTCGATGATTAGAATCAGTATAAAATATCCTTGACTCAAAATAGAGTAATTTTTCAAGTCAAAATTCCTTGCAAGATCAGGGTAGCCCCTGGTGCTGCTTAGGTTGACATCAATGACATCTCAGATCATCTTTAGATCAACAATCTCCCCCTTTGGCATTGATGGCAACACAAGTACCCCCCATGATCAGGGCAACTCTTCCTATTGCCTTCTCTCCCCCTTTGACATCAATGGAAAAGGGTAACTCCCCCTGACACACAACCATCCTGCGGACCTGTACACACTTCCACTCCCCCTTTATTTTCTAAATAAGGAAAATCTAATGAGAACTTGGGAGAATCCCAAGCTTTTAGCGGAGATATTCAAATGCTTCATGAGTTAAAGGTTTAGTGAAGATATTAGCAATTTGTTCGTTCGTACCAACATATTCAAGTTTGATATTCTTTTCAACAACTTGTTCTCTAACAAAATTATATTTTATCGAAATGTGTTTTTTTTTAATGTATGACAGGATTCTTAGATATGTTGATGGCACTGGGGTTATCACAGAAGATGGGAATAGGCTCATTGAATTGTACTTGGAGATCTGTCAAAGTTTGTTTCATCCAATGGACTTGATTACAACAAGTTTCCACTGCAATGTATTATGCTTCCACTGTAGATAACAAGATTGAGGTTTGTTTTTTGCTCAACCATGATATGAGACAACCACCTAGATAGAATGTTGCTCCACTAGTACTCTTACAATTATCAATGCTTCCTTCCCAATCTACATATGTAAAGGCTTGAATAATGAGGTTGTTTCCCTTGGGATACCACAAGCCATATTTTTTTGTGCCCTTTAGATATCGAAGAATTATTTTGACGACAATAATATGTGATTCTTTTGGTGTTGCTTGGAATCTTTCTACTTGTCCAACTGCTTACATAACATCTGGTCGGGAGGTTGTTACATATAGAAGACTACCAATCATAGATCTGTACAACCTCTAATCCACATCCTTAGATGAGTCGTCTATGCTCAATTTGCAACATGTTACCATCAGAGTAAGAACAGGTTTGCAATCTTCCATTTGAATTTCTTGAGCATTTCCTTGTTGTACTTGGCTTGACATATAAATATTCCTTTCTCTTGCTGAGATATTTGAAGCCCTAAGAAGTATGTCAACTCACCAAGTAAAGACACTTGAACTCACGTTGCATCTTTGTCACAAAGTTCTTACTTAGTCGATCATCATTGCTACCAAAGATTATATCATTCACATATACCCCAACGATTGTTAAATTATCTTTATCTATATGTACGTAAATATTGTTATCAACAATACCTTTCTTGAACCCTTGTTGAGCCAAATCGATTTCCAAAAATTGCTTGGAGATAGGAACTCCCTTTAACAATTATAGAACTGAAGCTTTGGGTTGGTATGAATCAATTAAGTCTAACATTGACAGCAGGTATTCGGAAAATTTATTAAATAGATTCTATTTTATAAATAGGCTCAGTCGCAATTTAAAGGATCAAATTTAAAAAATTTTTTATAGAAAATGAAAATTTGAATAATGTAACGAAAGATACAATTGACCGGCATTCATCAAGTTGGAAAAAATTTAAGAGACAATGGTTGAAAAGATGAGCATACCATGCTTTGGGAGATTGCTTGAGACCATACAGAACCTTCTTTAACCTGCAAACATAGTCTTCTTTTTCTGATAGTAGAAAACCTTCAGGTTGTTCGATGTAAACTTCCTCTTCTAATTCACCATTCAGAAACGCTGACTTAACATCCATTTGGTAGACTTTTATTTTTCTTGAACATGCATAGGCGAGAAACATCCGGATGGCTTCCATTCTGGAAACTCATGCAAATGTTTTGTTGAAATCAATTCCTTCCACTTGTGCATATCCTTTGCAGACTAATCTTGTCTTGTTCCCGGTAACCTGTAATCCTTCATCTATTTTGCTCCCCTTGAACCTTTAATGAAACTACCGCCTTGTTCAAACTACCTTCCTGTCAATCATAGACTTGTGCCATATATTGCTGCATATACTCCTCTTGTACAAACATTAAGGAGTCAACAAGCCAGATTGTTCAAAATAGTGAGTCACCTAATGGGCCATCTTGACATGAGTCATTATCTAAAGAAACTGCTAATTCCTCACGACCTTTTGCTTTTAAAAGTCATGAAAGCATAACTTTTGAAACCTTCTTATCTTCTCTATCTTCGTGTACCTGTTTCCTTTTCCAGACCTTCTTATTCATGCAATCTCGAGCCATGTGCCCATTGTTATGACACTTGAAGCATTCAATGTTGTCCATAGGTGATTCCATCTGACATCTGCAACCATGAGCACTATGGCCACAGTTATGGCATTTGAAACATTCAATATTTGGCCCATCTAGCATGTATTCTCTTCTAACAAAATCATCGTGGAACCTGTCTCATGATCCTGCAAACTTGCTTCTATGGTTTTGCAGATAATGATTGTACCTGTCATAAACTTCTCAATCCCTAGTCATATGTCCATAGTTAGCACATAAAAATTAATAACCACTAAATAAACGAACATACCTGGAAGATTTTTCATTCTTACTTGGAGGTGGCGTTGTAGTTTCTTGTGGTCCTTTGTTCTTGATTTCTTTGCTCTTTTCTTTGGAGTTGCAACATTCTTCTTTGGATTTTCACTTTGATCAACTTCCTTCTTAGAATCATCCTGCGAAGCTGTGGAGCTTGTACCTTCATCAACTAGAGCTTTATCATCTTTAATTGTCTTCATTTTCGCTTCTTCATCTATCTTATCTTGTAAGTATTCTTTTTGTAATCCCTTGAGTTTGTTGATCTCATCACGAGTTGCATCAAGTTCTTCTTGCTTTTGAGCAAGATATTCTTGAAACCACCTTTTCAAGATCTTCCTTCTTTTTTCTACATCCTCAACCTGTAGCTTGAGAAGAGTGGTCTTCTCTACTTCTCTGTTGAGAACATGTATTTGTTCCTTCTGCTTCTCATTTTCAATCCTTAGCCTACTTATTTCTATTGAATATGTTTCTAATTCCTTTTGCTTTTGGTCAACGATGGATATGTATCTTTGATCAGATTCCTTCCTTTCAATTTCTTCTTCCTGTATCTGTTGTGTGATCCTGCTAATCTCTGCAAATGTTGTGTCAAGTTCTTGTTGCTTCTGTTGGACTTCTCTCTTGAGGTCTCGTGTCTTTGTATTATTGATTTCTTCCAACTTATTTTGAAGTGACTCTTCAATACATTTGTGTTCTTCAACTTCAATTTTGAGACCTACTTGTTCTTCAAGAGTATTGGAATGGATATTCTCAGCCTTGAGATCTTTTATAAGCTTGATTGCCTCCTTAGAAAATTCTTCTTTGGTCAACCCTTCTTTATCATACTCAGAAGGATCCAAGTTTTCAATAACATCTTGACCTGATTTCTTTGTTGAATAGAGATTATGAAGCTTTTCCCAAAGAGATTTAGATGTTGAACATTGACCAACTTTTGTTTTCACAGAATTTGGAAAAACATTCAAAATTACATTCATAGCCTTTGAATTGTAGCTTTTAGCTTAGTCAGTAGATGTGTCTCTGGAAACAATTGATTCCCATACTCTATGTGCCTGCAAAGATAGTTCCATCCTGGATTCCCAGATCCAGTAATTATCTGCATCAAAATCAGGGGTTGGTACATAACACTCACTTTCTTGAGATTTTTTTGTACATGTACCTTCCTTTGAAATCCTTGTAACCCGCTTCTTTGACTTTCCCATCTCTATGCTCTGAAAACTGACTTCTAGTGGTTAAGATGTTACTGAAGGAACCAAGCTCTGATACCAATTGTTGGAAAATACTGAGAGGGGGGGTTAATCAGTATTCCTTAGCAATTATCACTTTTAAATCTTTTCAGCGCATTAGTTCATCTTCAATTATCATTAATGTTTATGCAGTAACAACAATGAATAAAAGAACACAGGAGGCATAAAAAATTTAGGTGAAAAACCCCCTTCGAGTAAAAAACCACCGAATGCTTTTCTAATAATACTTTAATCTTCAAATCCAATTGAAAATAAATCTCCAACTTCCTAGAATCTACAAAAGAATTCTTCTCTAGCTCCCACTGGATGGATGCTCCAACGCCCGAGATTCTTCAGTAGTCAACTGAATGGATGCCCTAACACTCAATGAGCTACAACTCACCCTAGCAACCACCCTACCGCCCTGAAGTTTTCACAGGCTTGAACCTGTTGGTGACTTCATGCACCGGCCTAGCACCAGCCTACCACCCTATAGAATAAAAGAAGAATGGACTCTAGTACCGGGGAAAATGGTGCACTTTACAATGATATAGAATGATGTAGAAGAAGACGACACACTAGACCATAACCCCGACTATGACACAACCACCTAATGATGACCCTAGACCTCCCAACACTCCCTCTTCAACTCTTGGTAGATAGACACTTGTACAACTTTTAAAAAGATGCTTTTACAATGACTTTGTACAATGATACTTTTACAATGTCTGTATGCAGTGCTGCCCACTTGAAGACTTCATGTGGTGAACTTCTTGTTGTTGTTCTGCACCTTGATTGTTGCTCTTGTCATGCTACCCTTTCTCATTCTCTAAAACCTTAGATTATGCATTGATTCTTCTCTTGATGAATATATAATACCTGTAAAAAAATTTCAAGGAAATACCCATGACATGATAATATCAAAACTTACCTCATGCTGCAGAGCATATGTCAGTGCTAAACAAAAACAACAAATTAGAATACAAATAACCTAATGAAAATAAGAGATGAACATGCATATACAAAATATAATTACCTGTAGCTTACCTCTGCTGCATCATTTTGCTGCACCTTGCTCTTTGCTACCCTAGAAAGTCTAGTCCTTTACACCCCTTGACAACACTTGATCTAGTTTATTCTTTACTTCTAGGAGCACGATATTAAATCTGATGTATCTCTGTGATTTCAGATCTCCAGTATGTGATCTTCAGTTCTGTAGTAGCCCTCTGAGTCTTCTTTCCAATGCCACAGGTCTGACCCGATTTGGACTCTTCAAGGCAAAGTTATGCCAAATCTCTCACAATTACCTAATTATGGACTAATTCAATAGAGAAAAACTGTACAACGTGCCACATGTGATTGTTTCCTCCTTCGACTGTGAAATTGATACACAGAAAACTACAGTTTGTGCACTATCTACCGCCTTTTACAGAATTCCAATCCTCTTCTCAGAGAGAGAGTTATGATGATTTTCCCATGGTCACTTCTTTGAGATGAAATTCGAGAGCCTGCAAAAACCCTAACTTCCACAGATCATATCTCCGAAAATATAGCTAACCAAGATCTAAAATTTGGTCTCGACATTCATCAGGATTGCAAATCAAATGGGTTTTCATTTAAGAATCTAAGACTTCGCAGAAATGAAGTTATAATGAAAATTCCACGATCACTACTTTTGAAGGATATATGAGATTTCTTTTTATAGAGTTGAGAGGGGCTTCTATAAAGAATATTGGTAGGATTTTAGGAGGTTAAAAAATTATTGACTATTGACTTTTCAATGACCAAAACCAATTATGAGTGCCATGCCACAACCCCGTAGTGTTTTAGCCCACTAACTAGGGTTACTAACTTCAAACATGAATATCTCCCAAACCGTGAAGAATTACTTGGCATGTCATATATCAACGGAAACATCTTGACAAGTAGAATCCATATAGAGGATCATTGACTCAAAATAGAGTAAGTTTTCAAGTCAAAATTCCATGCAAGATCAGGGTAGCCCCTAGTGCTACTTGGGTTGACATTAATGACAACCTCATATCGTCTTTAGATCAACAGTAACAACCATTTGAGATTGAGATAGATGCCAACGACTATGCTATTGGCGCGGTTCTTACTCAACATGGGCATCCAATGGCTTACCACAGTGAGATACTTTCATTTACTGTCTGAAAGTACCCCACTTATGACAAAGAAATGTATTACATTATATAGGCCTGCCGTCAACGGAAGCATTACATTATGGGGATGGAAACAATCAACCACACAGACCACCGACCTCTACAGTTCATACAGACACAAGGGAAGTTGTAGAATGATTGCCATAAAATATGGTCCACCTATTTACAATAGTTACATTTGAACATTAAGTATAAAAAGGCAGAACCAATCATGTTGTTGATTTCCTTAGCCGACCAGCGGTCATGGTGTTGATCACTGTGCTCGACTCATGTGGGCATAAGACATCGAGGTGGCTGCATCTTTTACAAAAGCAATCCAGAATTTGACCATACACCATCACCAAGGTCGTTGATGACAATTCCTTCAAGCTCAGTATCCCACCGTTCCTTGGTATACACCCAATGTTCAATGTAGATCACTTTCGGTCATACTTTCCACCATTGTTGGACACATCTGACATTGTAGAACAGCTCACAACAACAGAGCTCAACCCAGAATGCATGGAACATGCCATAACTGATCAAATCATGGACACACAGATCAAGAACACTCACCAACATAGGATACATCTACATCAACTTTGGCAAAGCAAGCCAACTCCTTCACCAAGGACCAGGTTCAACAAAAATTTCCTCACCTCATGGAAGCTCTGCAAGCAATGGGGACCATTTCTTCATAAGGGTGGACAGGTGATCCAGGTGGATATTGGTGGCCACCCACCTATTCCACCTAGGCCCCCTAGTCGGTTTCATTTGTTTCATTGTTCATTTTAGCATTTACTATTTTTGCAGTTTTCAGGTCCTAAACTTTTGGAGCAGTTTTGACCCCCTAAACAACGTTTTTTTGGGGACCGCAGCAGGCTCGTAGCCTTAGGATGTGGCCTGTGGGGAAACATGTAGTACTCATAGATACCTTTCTAACAAGGTATCATACATGCCAAACGAAGATAATATGACCAAGTCATGACTACGGGAAGTTGACTGCCCAACTAACCCCAACGAGGCCCACAAACTCTTGGTGTTACATCTCCTGGGGTTAGGGTTTTCTCATGTTTTCCAATAATAAATAGGCCCTTGAGCCTCATATTAACATAGTTCAGAGGCATGTAGCCACCACATATCTTATTAGAGATAAGCCACCATCGCCCGAGCTATCTTATTTTCATTATGTTTGTAAGCATATTTCAATATTTTTCTATTAATTAAATGAAGCATTTTTTTGTTGCATCTCGATGTTTATGACTATATCTATAAGTTATTTCCTTCTTTTTTAAGTTTGGATCAATGATATGAGAGCGGTCTGCTCTTTCTCTATTTTTTCTTTGCGTGTCCCCAACGAGGTCAGGGT
This sequence comes from Pinus taeda, assembly GCA_000404065.3. NCBI lineage: Eukaryota > Viridiplantae > Streptophyta > Pinopsida > Pinales > Pinaceae > Pinus > Pinus taeda. The sequence goes on from APFE030347222.1 coordinate 35,650, forward strand.
ATAAGGAGTTAGGGCTTGATCTTATGGAACCATTGCAAGATCAACCTCACAAAACTTGATGACCTCCCATTGTGGAAGAAAATAAAGAAGAGTGGGTAGGACATCCTTTCAAAATGTTGCTTGAGGAAGCCCTCGAGTGATAGAGGGACGCGATGATGGATAACTTTGCCCAGATCCTTCAATGGCTACCCACAGGCGATGCATCTTCATCCAGCAGCCACTCTAGAGGTGCCACTCCTTTTAAGGTACAAGTTAACTTTGATTTTCCCATATTCGAAAGCTTGATAAATGCAGATGCCATAGACAAATGATTAAATCTATTGGAAGGATATTTTTCAATTCATGACTTTTCCAATCGAGAAAAGATTACTTTTTCACTTCTTAAAGCTGCCCCACGTCAACGATTGGTAGGAAACTTATTGTGAACAAATGGACGAGAGTGAACCCTCACTGTTTTTAGCTACACCCACTTGGAATTCTTTTTGAGACACCATTAAGGAACAATATTACCCTGTCAGGAGCTATGAAGAAAAATACATAAAGTGGACAATGCTACGGCAGGGAAGGGACCAAGATGCGCAAGAGTTCACAAATACTTTCCATACCCTTCGCACTAAGATAGGTATCAAGGATACTGAGTAGCATTTGGTGCTCAAGTACCACGAATGTCTACACAAGTAAATCCAGGATGCGATGGAGTTCCTGGACATTTCCTCGCTCGGTACGGCGTATCAATACGCGGTCAAGATTGAGCAGAAGTTTAAACAGAAGAAGAGGGACTTTGGATCTACGAATCCAAACCAAGGAAAATGCTCCCCTAAACCACAAAACATAGGACCAAGCCAAGGCGACGCTACCCAAGATAACCCACCAAAGCCGCAATCAAAGGACAACAATCCGAAGATGAAGAAGGATAGTGGAAAATGGTGTGAGTTCCATAGGAGCTCCACTCACAATACAAGTGAGTGTCGGGCCAAGCAGTCACTAGTGGCTGACCTAAAAGCTTCTGAATCAGACGCAAGTTCCGACTTTGAATCAGAACTCGATAAGGGAACTAATAAAGAGAAGCAGATCATTGATGCAGATCCCAGTGCCACCGTGGCCACCACCAAGATCCAGAAGATTGAGCATGAAGATGTAGAGGAGGGGGAACGCCTCTTCCACTCATGGATGTGGGTGAAAGGTTCTCCGTTATAGATCATTGTTGATAGCGGGAGCCAAAAGAACCTCATTGCAATAGAGGTTGTGAAGTTGTTGGGCCTAAAGACTATAGGATATCCACAGTCATACACCATTGGGTGGCTTCACCAAGGACGAGATCTTTGTGTCAACGAGCAGTGTCGCCATTCTTACAACATCAAGCCCTTCACAGATGAGGTATTGTGTGACATTTCTCCTCTTGAAGTTTTTGATGTATTGTTAGGACAACCATACTTGTGGAAGCGACATATTGTATTTTAGTCTATACCTCGCTCTGTGATTATTACTTTGGCTAATAAATTGTACAGGATACTGGAGGTAGCCCCGCTTACTTCCATCTATTTGATCACTGCAAAGCAATGCAATAAGATCATTTCCCAGACCAGGAAAAAAAATTTCCTTATGATTCGCCCCCAGGGAAAGAAGAACGTTGTGGCCACGACTTCCAGGCAGGGCTCCTCTACACAGAAACAATAGATGGACAAGGTCATGGAGGAGTACAGTGATATTTTCGCCTCACCAACAGGGATACCTCTGCGTTGTTAGGTCAAGCACTCTATCAATCTAATCTCAGGCGAACCGCTGTCCAATGGACTAATCTATCGATTCTTTGTTCTAGAGAATGATGAGATCAAGCAGCAAATTCAGGAACCATTGCATAAAGGGCACATCAATCCAAGCTCATTACCTTTTGGGGGCTTGATTGTATTGGTATAGAAGAAGGATGGGACCTAGAGGCTCTGTATTGACTATCGGACGATGAATAAGATCACTGTCCATAATAAGTAACCAACCCCATGGATTAATGACCTTCTGGACTAGCTCAAGGGGGACAAATATTTTAGCAAGATTGACTTGAAGCAAGGCTATCACCAGGTTCCTATCAAACCCTCCGATGTGTGGAAGACTTCCTTCAAATCCAAGGAAGGCCTTTTTGAATTGTTGGTCATGTCATTCAGATTGATGAAAACCCCCGCAACCTTCATGAGACTGATGGATGACATCTTGCAACCCTTCACCAATGCATTTTTGCTAATGTATTTAGATGACATCTTGATTTTCATCTAGAGTTGGGAAGAGCACCTCCACCATATTCGACAGGTCCTTCAAACCCTGTGTCAACACAAGTTGTGTGCTAACTTGGAGAAATGCACCTTTGGCCTGACCCAGGTTCAATATTTAGGGTACATCATTGATGAACAAGATGTATATGTGGACCCATCCAAGATACAATTCACTCATGATTGGCTAGCCCCAACCACTCCAACAGATCTCCGCTGCTTTTTTGGGTCTTTCCAATTTCTACCGTAGGTTCATGTTGGGGTTCTCTAATATCACTTGGCCTTTAAGCCAAGTCACCAAAGGTGGAGCGAAAACAAAGTTTTTTTGGTCGGAAACCCAAAAATGAGAGTTATCCGAGTTGAAGAATTGCCTATGTTCTGCACCATTGCTCACATTATCAAACCTGCAACAACCATTTGAGATTTAGATAGATGCCTTGGACTATGCTATTGGTGCAGTTCTTACGTAGCATGGACATCTAGTGGCTTACCATAGTGAGACACTGTCTGAAAGTACCCCACTTACAACAAAGAAATATATTCCATTATATAGGCATTTTGTCAATGGAAGCATTACATTCTGGGGAAGGAAACAGTCATCCACATATACCACCGACCTCTATAGTTCATACAGACACAAGGAAAGTTGTAGAATGATCTCAATCAGAAATGTTCCACCTATTTGCAATAGTTCCATTTAAACATTAAGTATAATAAGGGCGACACCAATAATGTTGTTGATTTCCTCAGCTGACCACTAGTCATGGTTGTAGAACTTGTTCTACAAATCAGCTACCTCTGATACCATGTAGAAATTTTGAATAATATGACACTTATTCACAGAGATTATCCTGATTATACACTATTTGTGGAATCATGCATAATACATAACCTCCTCTACGTTGATCATCA
>APFE030347222.1:41621-57059 GCA_000404065.3 Pinus taeda
ATTTCCCTTGGATATACCATGCAATCCTCATTGGCAATACTCAATCCATTGATTGTGCAAATCTCATGCACAACTATAGTCACAACTAACAGTGGTCTTGCCCTTTCACTCACCTCTAACACTTGTCTCCACTGAACTGTCCATGCACTAAGTTAAATGATGTATTCTTTAGTTGATTTATGAGTTAATAATTAGTGAATTAATTAATAATTAATTCACACCACTCATCACTAGTGTATTTGTCAGTTAGACTAAATACAACTAGTTCAACTAATTCAAACTGAACGCAACTCCATCAGCTCCACCAAACTCAATCACTTGAGTTCTAACTGAATTCCATCATGCAATAGCTCAACTAACCCATAGGAAACACGTATTTCCTTCTGGCAGTTGCATGTGCCACATCCGTAGCTCGAACTGAAGTGCTCCAAGAGAATAAGATAATGTTTATAGTCCAAATATTATTAACAGCTAATAATATTCGATTGTTCTATATTTAGACTGACAGTCTAAAAATAGACTCCGCCCATATGTCTAAAAACAGAAGTCCATCTATTTTTACCAACATGACCAATCATCCACAAATAACATCCTACAAGTCATAGACCATGATCCATATGTCTAAAAATAGACTTTGCGCCAAAAATAGCTTGCGGGCCCACTTAGTGAAGGCGACTTCTTTCCACTAAGCTCCATCATCTTGTTGCATTCTCAACAATGGCGCTGATCACTGTGCTTGACTCCTATGGGTACAAGACATTGGGGTGGATGCATTTTTACAAGAGCAATCCAAAATTCAGCAGCATATACCAAACACTCCAAGAAGGGAAGTTAGTTCCAAATTTTCACCTTCAGGATGCATTGTTATGCCACTTGGGACATGTTATCACTCAGGTTGTTCCCTCAGAAAATTCTAAGAAGGGAATACAACCGAGGTAACCACAGACCAATCTTTTAGACACAGATTCTAGCCAATCTGCATCCAGAGAGGGCTCTCTCTTTGTAATTTAGCTTTGTTTAAGGTATATTAGGCTAGTTATGAAGTACAAGGGTTTTGTTTTAAGTTTTGGATGGTGGTGTTTAGTAGAACTGGAGTGTAAGTCTGAGAAGCTCAGTCCATTGGGCTAATGGAGTCTATGAGGATGAATTGTTGGATGCAGTTTCTTTGACAGAGGGTGGTCCTACAGAGCAAGGTAATCAATTATGGAACAATTTTATACGCAAGAATCAGGTGGAATGAACTCAGTGGGTGAAGGGAAATTAAGAATCCTTCATCATGTTGACAGAGGGAAAATGAATGACTATAACCAAGAAACCATTTAAGAATTTTTCAGCATTTAATCAATATGAAGAACCAGGGGAAACAGGAGCAGTTAAGAATTCTTGTTTATGCTAATTCTGAAGAAAACATTAATAATAACAGAGACTGAACACAGAGTGCAAATAAGCAAATTCTGGGTTATTATTTTTCTCTGTTATTCAGATCATGAGACATATATGATATAGTAAACATAGAAAATAGTAAAACATAAGTTAGAAGGGACTTATTGATCCATGAAATGATTCAAGAATTCTGTAGCATGACCCTCAGCACAAATTCCACATCCAGAGAGTCAACAGCAATGTATTCCAACAGCTTATATTTTGAAAAAGATCTTCTGAGTTACAGCACAACTAAGAAATTATTACCAACCGACCCCAAATAGTTTGCTTGGGGAGGTATTTATATAGAAATGTTACAAAATATCTGAAAGAGATAATATCTTTAGCAATAACTCATTCCACCTACTTAAAAGGAGAAGTAAATGATCTTGGAAACAGGGAAAAGATAAAAGAAGTAAATGTTGATGTGTTGGCCGCTCAGTTGGTGAGATATGCCGACTGCAGGCTCGGTGAGTCAGCTGGTCGTTGTTTTCCATTGCAAATTCCACGCTGCTACCTGCCTTGGCCGGACCTTCTTTACTTCCGATGTGATACGCTCTGACCCGTATGACTATGATTCATTTTTGTTCTCTGCATTATAGTGAATGGTTTCAGAATTTTGCATTGACCAAAGACAACTTACAGGATTTCCAACATGCTTTGCCACCACTTCGGTCCTGGTATTTGATGTCTCTACAGTTTTCTCAGAGTTTCGTTGGTTTCTGTGTACCTGGAGAAATTAGGTGGGGCAGTGAACAGATGCTTCACCTCATCCTCTATGTAAAATATATTTTCCAAATTGTTGTATAGGGTTTGTCTAGATGGAAGGGCCTTCTCTGCTGAAGTGCTTGATGAATCATTTACTTGATCAACAGCATGTTTATTTAATTTATGTTCATAGTCCTTATGTTTCAGCAGACAGTTATTACTTCCTAAAAAACTTGGCAAACCTTTTTGATGCAGGACTGTAAATTTTTCTATGAAAGAATTGACCTCAACTGGCATGTCCTGGCACCTTCTCTCCAAATTTTGCATTAGAGTTCTCATGGTTAGAACTCTCTTGATTGTTAGAATGGTGCCTGTCCTGTCTCTGATGTCCAGTGCTGCTACCTCTACACTGGTTTTGGTATTCAAAAAATGTATTAACCTGTTTGCTTGTTCAGGCATGTGCCCCAATAAAGCTCTTGTTTTCTAGATTTCCACCTGGGCCAGTCCTATCAAATCACTTTACTCATAAATAGCCTAAACAGACCTCCACACATTACTAATGGATTGATTAATGTTAGTCCACAAAATGCCTTTGATTTCTCCCAGAGGTTTATCTAACAAGAGGTCATTTTCCAAAGCCTTCACCTTATTTTCTAATGCTTTCACCTCTCGTGTCTTTTCTGCGACAGTTACCTTAGATTTATCATAGCTTATTTCCAATTTTGCCAATTTTTCTTTGACTTGCTTTAGCTCTAATACTTGGAGCTTTAGCTCTTCCATTTCCTTCATTAGTTGTTCTATGTTCATGCTGGTACCTGGTGCTGTTGCTGTTGCTGCTGCTGAAGTACCTGTGGTGATTTCTGCAACAGATGCAGGGACAGTGGGAGGTGGTGCTTTTGTAACTGTAGGAGGGGCAATTGTGCTCATTGGAGCTATTTCAGGTGGCTGGGAGGTCGACTCTCCCGGCTTCTCATGTAGTGCTTTCTCAAACGCCTGCTTTGTTTCATTTAATCTTTGATTCATCCTCATCAGCAAATCCATCATGTCCTCCTCTTCTTTTTGCTGCACAACTTCTGTGGTTTGTGGATGCATAGTAATAGGCAGTTTTAATTGCTTCCTAAGGGCTGCAATGTCTTCTTCCTTCTTTTTTATTAATGCCTTTATGCCTTTGGCATCTTTGGGATCATGTCCCAGCTCAATGATAATTTCTTCCAAGGACTTAATTTTGTTATCCTTGGCTAAAGAGGAATCCTTTTCTAAATCCAATTGGGCAGAGGTATTATTCAGTGAATTCTGCAATTTGTGGGTCAATAATGCTTTATCTGCCAATGTGGAGTAGACCATTTCTCTAGTTTGCTTATGCAACTCAATCTAGTCCATTGGATGAATGTCTTTAGCTAACACTTCCAAATTGGTCCTGATGTAATCAGCAGCTGACTGTGGCTGCTGCATTTTGGGCTTAAAGTGACTTAGGATCATTTTTCCTTCTTGAATGTCATATGTTGCCATTAACCTTTGTTGATTAGTGGGGGCCATTTTCAACAAGTGATTATAAAGTTGAATTCTTATTGGCTCATTCTTTGCCTTTATTTCAGTAAATGTTCTCTTGATGTCAGAGCCTTGCTTACTTCGTTGCTTGCTTTATGGCCTGGTGGATGAAACTTCCACACTATGTTGCCTTTCTAGCTCTTGCTGGTATGAGCTAGTTGATGTGCCCATTATTGGAGAAGTCTGATGTTCAATCATCCCCTCACATCTCAGGCTACATGTTGTTTCTTCAAAGATTTCCTCTTCAAAGTGAGGATTTAACCTTTGCCTTTTTTCCCCTGGTTGTTCTGTTGGTCCACTCACAGGTGTGCTTTCCTCTATGTCTCTTTTCTTGCCTCTTCCTCATTTAGAGGAGTTTGTAGTGTAGGGATTTCAGGTGCCTTTGTATGTGCTGAAGGGGCTTGCCCTTGGCCTTGTTCCTTTGATGTAGCTGGTTGGTCTGTCATTGTTTCCTGCTCTATGTCTATTACCTCCTTGCCTTTTGCTGACCCTGTGTTGGCTTTTTTTGCGGGTTGCTGAGAAGTCTCGGCAAAGGATGTATCACTTCCTGTGTGTTCATGCAGCTTGAAAGATACATGTCCAAAAGAGTCCAAGTCAAGTGTTTTTTCAAGCTCTTTCATAGCCTTTTCCATTTTTTCTTCCTCAGTAATTTCTTCTATCAATGTACCCTCTACCCACTCATTCTAATTGGCAAATTGCTCTATTTCAGGGAGCCTAGAATGTTTATAGGCTGATAGCCTGTATTTCACTCTTCTATCACTTATGAAGTCATTTGGGTCATAGGGTACCCACCAAAAGTTCTTCTTTAACTTGAGATCTTCTCCCAATATTTTATCAGCATCTGCCCAAGCTTCCTTCTTGTTAATGATAAAAGGGCCTAACTAATTTTTCATTTTCAGCTAGGCCTTTTTCTTTGTACTATGAAAGTGAGTTAAATCTGCATTGGTAAGTTGCCTAAAATATTCCAGCGCAAACAGTCTCATAGGTACATATTTAGGCAGCTTGTAAGGACACAACTCACAGCCATATATTCTGACTTCAGTGTGATTCTGGTAGAGGTACCAGTCACCTATTTATAGTTTTTGGACAGCTATAAAATCTTCTGCATCTCAACAGAAAGTCTAGGAGGAGGAGTTTTCATTAGTAGAGAGGAGACTGGATATATAAACAAGTCAATGAATTCACAGTAGGTATACGGAGAGTTAGAAACATGGTGGAAGACTGAGGTCCAAAATATCACAGACCTCCTTTCTCCTTTGGAATCCAATTTTTTGATAGGAAACTGAAAATTGTATGTTTGATAGTATAAGAATAGATGATATATGTAAGAGGTATACTTGAAGACTCCTTCTCTGTCTAGACTCATGAATTGCTCATGTATCTTATTGGCTATGAAGGTGGCATAATCATATTTGACAGCACGAGGTTGGCCTGGAGTAAAAATAGATAACAAAACTAATGTGGTCTCATCAACATACTCACTTGTCATAAATCCCCGGATACAAGATATCATATCAATAATGAATTTCCCAGCCTCATTGAACCAGACATGGACATAGGGAGGTGGCTCTTGGGGCTGGCAATCTGATCTCATAAATGTTTGAGCAATCAGGGTTAACTCTGAATTGGGCAGTTTGGGACCCTCTTTAAGCAAGAATCCCATAGAAAGAGGAGCCAGAGGCTGAGTAGGTTTGAAGTGTAACATTTCATTTATGGACTCAGGAGTAATGTAAAAGAGGACAGTGCCAGATGGAGTCATAACTGCTCTTTGAGTAGGTTCATAATTGGCACATCATAGGTGGATAATTTCTGGGAAAATATTGACAGAGGGGAGATAGTATATGGGCAAATTGGATTCCCATATTCCATAGACATTAGCATTGTTCTTATAACTGTTCCTAATCTCACAAAATGATTGGAGGTGGTTTTTATCACCCATTAAGTCTTGAATCTGAAAATCTCTATCAGCTAGGGGCAACCACTCCAACTCTTTATGTGGTGCATTGAGGGGCGCAACATTGAGGGCCATTGGCGTGGGGGCTTCCATGTTTGCTCACTGTGTTTTAGCTGTGGAAGTCAGGTTTTTGTAGTAAAGTATGCAAACAACAGCTTTGGGGCTTTTGTCCGAGAATTACAGACCAAACTCGATTTGAATTTAGCTCAACGGGTGAAATTTATAGAGAGAAACAAAATTTGCAGGGTCTTTAGTAAAAAATGGATAAATGAGCAGTCTTGGAGGTCTTTATATGACGGTTTTGGATAGTTTTTGCTTGAATTTGGCTCTTACAGGTACAATTTTGCTGAGGAAAACCAAAAATACAGGGTTTGGAAATAGATTTAAGGTAAATACCTGTGTTTAACAGCGCACTGTGCGGATTGCAGGTTGCGGGACGAGCTAGTGAACAGTACTGTGGACTTGATTTGGCTGGGTGGCGAACTATATTGTCAAGCAGCTACTCTGGACGTAAACCGCATGCAATAGTCATGCAAAGACAAATAAGTGAAAATGAGTGAAAATGACGTTTTCACGGGTTTTTTAACAAAAAATTGATTTTGGTGGGATTTTGGCATTTTTCAGTCGGATGACGTCAGCATGACGGAGTACTTTGTCATGTAGCGAGGACGTGGGGATGACGTGGTGGATGACATCATCAGGGGGTCAGTGGGGGCAGTAAGCGGTTTGGTCCCGCACCTCTTTATCGGCTTAAGTGGTATCGGAGGAGGGGCAGCGAACATGCTGGGAGGGCGCCGCGTGTCCCTGGTATGGAGGGAATACCATCAGCTCCCCGAACAGTAAAGTTCAGGCATCATAGGGCTTCCGATATTGATATGGGCCATTGAATGGGGAGGCCCAAATCCAACGGTTGACGGTGGATGGAGCTAGCGGAGGGCTACGGCGTGGGGCCCAAACATTATTTTAATGTTTTATCACATATCGGGGCTATTATGATTGGTTGCAAGGCGAGTTTGGTTATTTAATTAACCCCAAAGTTTATGCGCGGGAGGGTTATTACAAGGTTTATGATAAACCTTTAATCCCCTGTTTTACAATGCTATGGTTTATATTAAAACCAAGGCGGGGAATATTAAAATATGGGGTGCTATACTTTAATACAATACGGGAAGAGAGGGAAATAAGCATATGGAGCTATATAAATAGTTAATATGAAATTATGATGGGAAAGCACCAAGTTACAAAGTTCAATGACTTAGACTCAGGAGAAAACAGAGGTTTTACACAATAAATGTGGCTTTGTGCCTAAGCAAAGATGTGATTTCACTTAAACCCTTTACGAAATGGAGTGTTTTTAGGAGTACTAAGCAGATCTTAATATCCGTGGGGGAAGTTAGTAATTGATTTTAGGGAGAAGAGCGAGGGGAAGTTAGACATGCTTAATTTGATCTGACACCATATAGTTGCCATGGTAGTTATGATAGTTAATAAGATGAATCACTCTCGAAAGACAAAATTACTCATAAGCCTGCTTCTGCAACATCAAAACTGCCTACCTAGCCTACCATACCTAACATTTTTTCTTCCTTTTTCCTTGGGTGCATTTAAACTAGCAAACCCTTGCTCTCTGCTTTTCTTTCAACTTCCATCCTATCTAAGTCTGCCCTTATTTCTCTCAAGGGCTCAGATTTAGCTGTTGAGCTCCTTTGCTTCTCTACCTAGCTAATCACCTACCAAGATTGAACAGTTTGGACAAGTTTCATTCTCTATCTCTAAGACAAGAAATTTAAACATGAATTTGGCCAAGATTACGTTGTTTGGCCATCCATGAATGGTGGTATGAATCAGCAGCTGCATACCATAAGATCACTGCAAAAATAGAATAGTAGTGGCTTTTTGAACTTGCACACTTTCATGGTCTTTTGTTTAGGGTTCATTTCTTTCATTTTTTCTTTTGACCATCTCATTTTTCTTGCCCTTTGATTTTTCTTTTAGGGCACACCCTCTTTACATTTTTTAATTTTTTGAATTTTTTCAAAATATGGAACCTTTGCAGCATGGAAATGATGAACATATTTGGGATTTCACCAGTTAATCATGAAATATGACACCTATTGGTATAGGCATAACAGGACACATCTTTGTTCCTTCAAGTGAGCAAGCCAAGATGATTTGCGAGGCACACTACAGTCGGGTCACTAGACATTTCAAGGTAGAGAAAACAATGGCAGTATTGCAAAAGTATTTTTATTGGCCGAAACTTCATCAGGATGTTGGGAAGTACATTAGATGTTGCACCGCTTGCGCCATTGCCAAACCAACCATCAAGAATAAAGGCATGTATACTCGTCCACCTACTCCTAGTCAGCCTTGGGAATTTGTCTCCATGGATTACATGTTGGGCCTTCATTCTACTAATCACGACAACGATTGCATTTTTGTGGTCATCGACAAGTTCTCTAAGATGGCCATCATGGTAGCCTGAAAGAAGAGTATCACAACATAGGTCACTGCAAAGTTCTTCTTTGATCGAGTATGGGTACACTTTGGGATCCCACAGTCCATTGTCTCAGACCGGGACAGCAAATTCCTTAGTGCATTTTGGTCAAGTCTTTGGTCAATGCTGGATACAAAATTTACTAAGTCCATGGCTTTCAATCCCCAAACTGATGGCCAAATAGAGGTTGTCAATAGGATGGTCATACACATTCTGTGCATATACAACTCGAAGCATCCATGCACATGGGATGAAAGTCTCCCCTATGTCCAACACAGCTACAACAAATCTCTCCACAACTCAACAGGCCACAACCCCTTTCAGGTAGGGCTGGTATTTCAGCCATTATGCCCCATTGATGTGGCCATACCATTTGTAGCCACTCAAGTAGATTCGACTCACATTCAATCTAAAGTTGAAAGGGATAATAGTTTCATTGAGATCATTCAACACATCTGCCAACAGGTCCATGATATATTGGACAGATCCAATGATAAGTACAAGCAATGCCATGATCAACATCGAGTGCCGCAAACGTTTCAAGAGGGAAACAAAGTTTGGCTACATTTGCAAAAGGAGCACCTTGTTGGACCCAACAACAAGTTTTTCCCACTCTAATATGGGCCATACACCATCACCAAGGCCATCAGTGACAATGCCTTCGAGCTCAACATCCCACTTTTCCTTGGTCTGCACCTAGTGTTCAATGTAGATTGCCTTCAAACATACTTTCCACTATTGTTGGACACATTTGACATTGCAGAATAGCTCACACCAACAGATCTCAACCCGAACTGCATGGAACAGGCAACAGGCAACATGCCACAACTAATCAGATCATGGAAACAAATCAAGAACACTCGCCAACAGAGGATACAGCTATATCGAGTTGTCAAAGCAGGACAACTTCTTCACGAGGGCAAGTGGTTCACTAGGGACCAGGTTCAACAGAAATTTTATCACCTCATGGAGGCTCTGAATGCAATGGGGACCATTTCTTCCTAAGGCAGGAGGAATGATCCCGGTTGATATTGGTGGCCACCCGCCTATTTCACCTAGACCCCCTAGTCAGTTTCATTTGTTTCCTTATTCATTTCATCATTTAATATTTTTAGCATTTTTTCAGGTCCTGAACTTCAGGAGCAGCTATGACCCCCTAAACGACGTTTTTTTGGGGTCTGTGGTAGGCTCGTGGCCTCAAGCTAGGGCCTATGGTGAAACCTGTAGTATTTAGGTATACCTTTCCAAAAAGGTATTGTATGTGCCAAACATAGATAATATGACCAAGTTACAACCCCGGGAAGTTGGTTACCCAACTAACCCCAACGGGGCACTCAAACTCTTGGTGTTACATATCCTAGGGTTATGGTTTTGGTTGTTTATGGTTTTATCTTATTTTCCAATAATAAATAGGCCCTTGAACCTCATTGTAACATAGCTCAGAGGCATGTAGCCTCCATATCTCTTCTCAGAGATAAGCTACCATTGCCCGAGCTATATTATTTCCATTTTGTTTGAAAGCATAGTGCAGTAGTTTTCTATTAATAAAACAAAGTGTTTTTCTATTGCATCTATATGTTTATGACTATATTTGTAAGTTATTGCGTTCATATTTAAGTTCGGATTAGTGGTATGAGAGCGGTCTGCTCTTTCTCTGTTTTCTTTGTATGTCTCCAACAAGGTCAGGGTATAAGGAGTTAGGGCTTGATTTGGTTGAACCATTGCAATATCAGCCTCGCAAAACCTGAAGACCTCCCATGGCGGAAGAAAATAAAGATAAGGGGGTAGGGAAACCTTTCAAAAAATTTCTCGAGGAAGCCCTCGAGCAACAAAGGGACATGATAATGGATAAGTTTACCTAGATCCTTCGATGGCTACCCATAGGCGATGCATCTTCATCTAACAACCACTCTAGAGGCACCACTCCTTTTAAGGTAAAAGTTAACTTCGATATTCCCATATTCGAAGGCTTGATAGATGCAAATGTTGTAGATAAATGTTTAAATCTATTGGAAGGATATTTTTCAATTCATGACTTTTCCAATCAAGAAAAAATCACTTTTTCACTTCTTAAAGACACCCCACACGTCAAGGATTGGTGGGAAACCTACTATGAGCAAAAAGATGAGAGTGAACCCTCGTTGTTTTCAGCTGCACCCACTTGGAATTCTTTCTGAGATGCCATCAAGGAACAATATTACCTTGTCTGGAGCTATGAAGATAAATACATAAAGTTTACCATGCTACGGCTGGGAAGGGACCAAGATGTGCCAGAGATCACAAATACTTTCCACAACCTTTGCATGAAGTTGGGTATCAAAGATATTGGCATTTGGTGCTCAAGTACCACGGCTATTACACAAGTACATCCAGGAGGAGATGGGGTTCCTGGACATTTCCTTACTTGGCACAACGTATTAGTACACTATCAAGATTGAGTAGAAGTTTAAACAAAAGAAGTGAGACTTTGGATCTAGGAATCCAAAGTAATGAAAAGTCGCCCCCAAACCACAGAAAAAAGGACCAAACCAAGGCGGTGCTACCCAAGATAGTTTGTTGAAGCCACAAGCAAAGAACAACACCTCGAGACGAAGAAGGACAATGGAAAATGGTGTGAGTTCCATAAGAGATCCACTCACAATACAAGTGAGTGTCGGGCCAAGCAGTAATTGGTGGTCGAGCTGAAGGCTTCTGGATCAAACGTAGGTTCCTATTGGCTTAAGGGGGCCTGACCCAGGTTCAAAGTTGTTCACACCAACCAACAAAACCCTAACTTCTAGCCCTTTCAGCAGCAACCTGCATAACACATTTTGTAGTCTCACTCGAAGCAGTATTTTGGGATGCTAGAACCAGGTTTCTGCATCAGTGGTCTTAAGCTCTTGTAGCTTAGATCTTCCTTCACACGGATCTATATCCTTCTATGGCTGACTGCTGCAACTCTAGGAAAATGACCTCTAAACCTTCGTGAAGGTCTGTGACCGATCTTTATAGACCCTAAGGAGGCAAACTATCCATTTTCGTGCACTAATTAATAACCCTAGATCTGCCTTCGAGCAGATCTACTCAATTCGTCATAAATCATAACAAATTCAACATTTATCTTCGCGAAAACAAAGAATCACTTAGTTCGTGAATAATTATTATAGATTCAATAGATTCACGCAGCAATTACACATCATTTCATAGAAAACATATTATTGAGCGACAAAACATAAGATAAGCATAATTAATAATAATACTCAGATGCAAGATATTTCTCCAAAATCAATCTTTATTCAGTTCCAACATTCAATTTACAGACTTCCTTACCCTACGCACTCAATTGCAAGGTTCCATGCACTCAGCTGCGGACTTACCAAGGCCTCCTGCGCACTCAGCTACAGGAGCCTTCCCCTTTCACCTAAGTAGAGGAAGCAGAGCCTTCCTGCCTTAGCACTTGCCAAAAACAGTCTCTATCTTGACTTTCTATTCTTAACTCTTAGACTCATTATGACTCAGCTATATATAGCTTTTTTCAATACAATACCATGTTCTTCGGCCATGGGTGAGTCTCAACAACCTATCTACTACTTCCCCAAACAAGGGGTTAAATTCCCTTTGACTCTTATCTAGCTGTGTGCTCTGCATCCACATTTCGTGGAGACTTTACATTCTTTACAAAATTTTAAAAATTGGGTTAAACTAACCCCAAAACTAAGCCTAGGCACCCTATCCCAACAGGCCCCCAACACAAATATGGTGACTCACACTCAAGTCACTCGGCTGGCGCCTCGATCTTGTTGCAAAGGTCACTAAACTCAACTTGCAATGCTACTACAGTAGTAGAACTCTATACCACAGCCTGTTGCACTTCTTCTACTAGTTTTTCTATCGTTGGGCCTTCTACTACTAGGTGCATCATTCTTCATTAGGAGAATTTTAAGGTCTAAAATGGGATTCCTAAGGAATTTATAAAATAATAGTGGAAACAATTAAATAAGATTAGATTACATCATCAAATTTTAGAGGGTAAAAAGAAATAACTACTTTTTCAACTCGTATTTTCAACTTATCTTCCTATGGGTTTACTCAAATTTCAAGCGAGAATATCCATTGATGCATAATTTGATTCCTCATCCAAGGAGTACCCATGTTTCATACTTCCGATAGACCTTTCTACACTAAAAATGAGAAATACATGAAAAACGTGATTGTAATCACGATTTTTCATGTACTTCTCATTTTTCGTATAACAAGGTCCATCAAAAGTATGCAACATGGGTACTCCTTGGATGAGGAATTAAATTTTTCATCCAACAAGTACTCCCACTTGAAATTTGAGTAAAACCTTAGGGAGATAAGCTGAAAATACAAGTTGAAAAAATAGTTTTTTTTATTTTATTAGTTTTTTATCTTTTTACCTTTTTGCCCCAAAAATGGTGAATCATCGTCCATGGTTGACATCATCATCTTGAATATTATTGCTTCTTATAAAGTTCATTTTGGTTGTACATTTTTCTTAGGAGGCCCAATTTAGACCTCAAAAATTCTCTAATGTGTGTCTGTTGTAATGTCTTTAACTTTTTCTGAAGTGTTAGAGTAAGCTAACAATCTTCCTCTATCCATGGTTGTATTCTAGCCTTGAGAAGTGCCTCTTTCCACTGTAATTCTTCAATCTATGATTGCATCTGCTTCCTTTCCTACAATCGCACAAGACGTTGAACTAGCACCAAAGTGCGTGTATTGGCTCGTACTTCATCATACTTATGTCGTGTCTCCTTGATGTCTGTTGATCCGAATTGGATCCATAAAAGGCTATAAATAACCATGATTGTATCAGGTTGGGACAAATCTCAAAGAATTCAGAATCATGATCAAAAACACCCATGAACCAGTGGTAGTGGCAACCAGTGTGGAACGATGAGGACCTCGGTCAAAGCGCACTGACTGAGGCCCATGGAGACTGTGCAGGAGGTCAAATTAGCCCCTAGGAGCCCTGGATCGGGAAAAGGAGGTGGATTTTGATGCGAACAGGGCCAAAGTGGGGGAAGCCCAAGCACACGGACACATGGCGAACCAGAGAACCGCGGGCGGAAAGGCAAAAGCGCTAAATGTATAAGGCGGGACCCGCACTCTGGAAACTGGCAGTATTGATCGGGGCGCCGTCAAATGGTAAACGGTTTCAGAGGAAGTGGAGTGATTCCATACATCGATCAATGCGTGGCAGGCGGAGGTGAGAGAAAACCATCGTTGATCGCACGTTATCAGTCAAGCAAGTCAACCACACAGGACATGTGTATGGTGTCGAATCTGGAGGCCACAGATTGGATGGCTGAGATCACGCATGATGGAGGAAGCAAAATTGACGAAGGAATACGCCGCATTTTAGAAGGATTTGGAATCTTTTTTACTACCACAGTGGAGGAAAGACTTCATCCACGATGTAACTGAAGAAATGAACCGACGAAGTAGGCTGGTGCTATTTAAAGGAGGACACTTGGGCACTTCCTAAGTGTTCATGCTAACGTCGAACAGGGAACTCCAAGCTCAGCTGCAGAAGGTGAATCAATAGAGGCATAAGAGGAACTGAACAGGCACAAGTTCAAATGACTAAAAACCATGAATAGCGAAAAGAATACACAGTCAATTGGAGAATAGTCCGAGAGACAAGGAAAGACCAGAATCCCGAGAGGAGGACGGAATACTCAGAGAAGAAGGTAGTAAAGCAAGAGAAAGCAAGAAGAGACAGAGGGCCAAGCTAATCAGCAGCAGCATCGAGCACCAGAGAGCTTAAGAGATTCAAGCCATCCAATAGGGGAATCTTTCCAGACTTAGCACCACAGTTGGCTCTTTCCACTGTAGACCAGAAGGTCACAGAGCTAGTAGGAAGAAGAAGAGTCTTTGTACTCCAGTGGCTTGGGGAATCCAAGAACCACCCTTCCAAGCAAAACCTGCTTCAAGAGAACTCACATTGAGTCCCTGTATTGTAATTCTCTGCTTAAAGGCACAATAAAACAAGGCCACCACTAAGAGCTGGACTGGAGACGTAGCCCTGGAGAATAGGGTGAACTCCTTATTAAAAATTCTTGTGTCTTTATGTTTTCTTACTATATTTCTTTGCTATCTTTCCATTTTATTGTCTGTGTATTGGCATTTTGATCGATCCGTTGTTTCAATAACACAGAACACACACTAGCACATGAATCTATAATGCCTTTGTTTAATAAGTCTTTAACTGATGTCACTCATAGGGTGAATATCAGATAAAGTGGTATCAGAGCTTTAGGTTGTAAGGTTAGACAAGCTTGTGTTGGTTTAGCTATGAATTCTCACAAGATCAAAGCTCAAATTAGGAGAAGGAGAGTTGGTGGAAACTAATCCTGAAATTGGGAGAGTCTATCCCCGGAAGACAATGACAGAAGAAGGTTCTATGGGGCCAGACCCTCAATTCCTAGAAAGTTTCCTAGCTATAAAGTCTATGGTAGAAGAAATGTATAGGGACTTTAAAAAGCATAAGGAGGAAGATTCATCAGGTTCTAAACAAGATAAAGAAGAAGACGAGTCTCATTCCCATGACCACTCAAAAGGAAAAGGGAAAGAGGAAAGCTTTCTCACACCTCTTAATAGCCATGTGCATAATAAGAAAGCATCTTTGATTAAGCTAGATGTTAAATTTGATTTTCCTATATATGATGGAGAGCTAAATGCTGAAAAGTTGGACAATTGGATTAGACAAATTGATGTGTATTGCAGAGTGCAGAACATCAACTCAGACAAGAGTAAAATTCAACTGGAAAGCCTATGCCTAGGAGGCACTGCCTTGGTTTGGTGGGAAGGCACAACCCAAGCTGATATGAATAAACATGGTAAGACCATCTCTGTCTGGAGTGAATTTGTTTCTGAAATCAATAAGCAGTTCTATCCATTGGCCTACATGCAACAAGCCATGATGAGTTGGCAAACTCTTCGACAGTTGAAAGGGAAAAGTGTGCAAGGTTATACTCAAGAGTTCAAAAAGAGAGCATTGATGTTGGGTATTGCATTAGACTCACCAGAGACTCTTTTGAAGTACATTGGTGGTCTACACAGCTACATGAGGCATACCATCCTTATGTTTAATCCCACTAGTATAGATGAGGTATCTGTACAAGCTACTCATCCAGAAGCTAGAGGAAAGAATTGAAATCCAGAAGTTGGGGGACCATCCCAACCCATTGTAAGCAAGAGAAAGGAGAAAAGAAATCAGAAGTGGAAAGCAAGGAAGGCTAACACTGCACAGAAAGGCAAAGCCTCATGCACTCACTGTAAAAATGAGGGGCATGATGATGAG
>APFE030347222.1:72721-100555 GCA_000404065.3 Pinus taeda
GTGCTGTTACTCAGCCGGTGCTGTTACTCCGCCAATGCTATTACCTTACCGGTGCTGTTACTCCATTGATGCCGTTACTCAGCGAATGCTTTTACTCTGCCACTGCTGTTGTTACTTTGTCGGTGTTGTTACTCAGCCAGTGACGTTACTCCTTGAGTGCTGTTACTCCATTGATGCCGTTACTCAGCGAATGCTTTTACTCTGCCACTGCTGTTGTTACTTTGTCGGTGTTGTTACTCAGCCAGTGACGTTACTCCTTGGGTGATATTACTCTGTCGTTGTTGTTACTCGTGAAATTTTTTCTAAGTGTCGGATGTTGTTACTTCGCTGGTGTTATTACTTCGTCGGTGCTGTTACTTTGCCAGTGCTGTTACTCCGCTAGTGCTATTACTCCGCCAATGCTATTACTCCGTTAGTGCTGTTACTCCATCACTATTGTTACTTCGCCGGTGCTGTTACTCTGCCAGTGTTGTTACTCTACTGATGCTATACTCTACCGGTGCTGTTACTCTGCCGGTGCTGTTACTCCGTCGGTGCTGTTACTCTGTCGGTGCTGTTAATCCATCATTCTTGTTACTCCGCCAGTGCTGTTACTCCGCCAGTGCTGTTACTCTGCCAGTGCTGTTACTCTGCCAAAGCTGTTACTCTATCAGTGCTGTTACTTCGTCACTGTTGTTACTCCGCCAGTGCTATTACTCCACTAGTGCTGTTAATCCATCACTGCTGTTACTCCACCAGTGCTGTTACTCTGCCAACGCTGTTACTGCGCTGGTGCTGTTACTTAGCCGGTGCTGTTACTCAGCCAGTGCTGTTACTCTGCCGGTGCTATTACTCCACCGGTGTTGTTACTCCGTCACTACTGTTACTCCGCCACTACTGTTACTTCGCCACTGTTGTTACTCTGCCAGTGTTGTTACTATGTCGATGCTGTTACTCAGCCAGTGCTTTTACTCCACCATTGCTGTTACTCCGCCGCTGCTGTTACTTCGCTGGTGCTGTTACTCAGCTAATGATGTTACTCCGCTGGTGCTGTTACTCCGTCGATGTTGTTACTCTCGAAATTTTTCTAAGTACCCAATGTTGTTATTCCTCCGGAGTTGTTACTCTTTCAATGATGTTACTCCTCCGGTGTTGCTACTCCGTGGTGAAATTTTTTCGAAGTACCCAGTGCTGTTACTCTACACATGTTAATACTCCGCCAAGGTAAGTCTTCAGGTACATCCTTAATCAACTCCGAGTATTTGATTGATGTTTCAATTATGACCGAGGATAGTCATATCTTAGTTGGGGGAAGGTGTTGCATTTGATAGAAAATGTATTATATTTAATATCAATGATGTCATGTCATCATTGTTATTAAAATTTCAAGTCAAATCATACATCTCACGATTATTACCACCATAATCCATAACAATCCATAACCCCCACTTATCCACACACATTGGAACTTGAATCATGCACGACGACATTAACTTGGTGAATGGGGAAATACATTTAATTGTCTAGGTCCTCTTTGACATAGTGATTGGGTAGTCAATTTATCTTTGTTTATCTATAAACATAATTTTATTTTTTAAGGAATAATTATGAAAAGATGATTTCATCATGGAAACTTTCAACTTTCCTAATTTGTCAAGTCATTGAATTTGTAAAATTTATGATGATGACCACAAAATTGTACTTAAATCTTTCCATCACTATCTAATGAATTATTCCTCAAATCCCAATCTTAACAAAGCTAAATATATTTATCAACAGTTATTTGAAGGTTATTAGTATTTGAGAAGCAAAATTACTTGAGTTGCAAATAGTTACTACAAAACGTTTTATGCCATCCCTAGCTCTTAAGGAGCTGGCTTGCCACCCCATCTATTAAGTGATCTTTTGTTGATTAACAATAAACATATTTAAATTTTAAACATAAATAGTCAACTTGAGGATAAGAGGTCTCATCACGAGCTGACCTACAATGATCATAGGTCCTAATAGAGTGACATTACCACTACTGGTCACCAATCCGGGGTAATGGCCTTCCATCATAAAACTGAAGGACAAGAGGTCTCATCATGAGCTGACTTGTTTACTTTTGTTAGTACCCGTGAATGGCATTGTTATTAACTGGTTACCAAGCTAGAGCAATTATCTTCAGTAGACATCTAAGTAAATCGAAATGCTTTTGTAACTATGTGGTTATGTCTAATAGATGGGACACTGGCATCTCAATGGGTTAAAAAGGCATCCCTGTCGAGGCTATGGATGCCTACTGGCAGTAGTGGCCAGGCCTATGGTATAGAAATTAATTCAATACTATGATCTACTTGGTTACCTTGTCTTCTCAAAACTAATTGCCAATAATGCCATTGTTGCATATATGAGGTTTGCTAGAACTCATGGTTCATGGGGTAATATTTAATCAATTCTTAGATAATGGTGGTTATGGTTTATATCTATTATTGAGTTATCAATATTTTCTTTACATGTTTGGGATGAAACTTTTAGGATATTTGATATTTTGTATCATCTAATCTATCATTCCTTTATTCTACAAGTTTCGTATATTTAACCAAAGATAGTTGCTTTACCCAATCAATCTCTATTTAATCCTAGCTTAACAACACTACTATTATTTTGGGGAAGGATGAAGAGACCTAATTCTGATTTTGAATCCTGATGAATTACTGATTGAGGATACTCATGAGATGTGCTATAGAAATCTTGATGAGAAGGAAACTAATCAGTTTGGGGGAAGGAAATCCTGCTACACTTTTTGATTACTTTCTTTGAGCTTGCATGACTTCCGCCTTTCACATCACTTACACAAGCTCAACCTACATTAGCTTCAACAAATGTTAATCCATAGGTTGCATTCCATGTTATTTTGTTGAAAGCAATAATCGAGGTGAAATAACATGAGTGTTTGATTTATTAAAAGTTTAGGAGAATGTCATAAAACAACCACTGAGCATTATTCAATCATATTTTTCAACCCATGATTTCCCCTACTTTATATAGAGGCATTGGGTTGCAAGTGGACATGCAACATATTCAGTTTGGGGGAATGTTGGGCTCTTAATTGGTCATTATATTACCACTTCTTAACATTCATTTCATCTATTTCCACTATTCTTTTATCACATTATTTACTTTAATTTATTATATAATTCCATTTCATAATCATTTATGCTCTTGTGGATAAATAATATCTGATCTCATTTATTTTTAATAATTAATGATTATTATGCATGATTTTGGTTTATTCATTCATTATAACCTCACTCATGATTTTAGCCTCCAATGTCTTCTCGAGATTGCAGATTTGGTCTTCAAAAAATAATTAGATATTCCAACTCAGGAATTCTGGCATAAGACGTGATAGTTTTGTGTTGCACGTTTTGGGCAAATGCAAGCGAATCTAGAAAATCCGAGACATGTGTTTTGTTAAGAATGGACCAGATAAGTTACCCAATGAGCCATTTTCAGAAATTCAATTTGTATTGGAAGAAACACAAGGTTCTTTGAAGGACATATTTGCAGATTCGTTGTTGCGTCCATTTTCCAAGATTCCCCAAATTGTAATAACCAAATTCGACTTGTTCCAGCTGAATCATGATGGATAGATCTCTCAGATCTCATCTTGAATATTGAGATCAGTTTGTTGCAAGTTTCCTTTGGATGTTTGTATATTTAAAAGACACAATTCAGAGAGAGAAGGGAGCTAGCTGATGTAAGAATTGAGTCTTATAACAGTGGAACTCTTGTTAATTAAATTTCCATACTTCTGATATTTTTCTCAATATGTGAGTTAAGCATAGCCCTGACCAGGGAGTTTGGCCCACTCTTCTGATCATGTGCTATGCGTGTGTCCTTTTTATGTCTATTGTTTTACTTGTTGTATTTTCTTTATTGTTGTTACAGATTTCCATAGATTGTTGTTAATGCTTTTATTTCTGCAC
Organism: Pinus taeda; assembly: GCA_000404065.3. NCBI lineage: Eukaryota > Viridiplantae > Streptophyta > Pinopsida > Pinales > Pinaceae > Pinus > Pinus taeda. The sequence goes on from APFE030347222.1 coordinate 76,675, forward strand.
TTTAATTTCCATTATTGTTACATCAATGCTTTAAATTCTTAGTCACGAACCCTTGGTCAATATACAATTGTAACCTTGCTCCTGCATATACCTTGCGTGTTTCCTTGAAAAGAATATGCACCCAGATTAATAAATTAATGTAGGAACGAGATTGAATAATTTGTTCATACTCGAACACCAACATAGGTATGTACGGAAAGAACATCTTGAGAGTCAGATACTTGGAGATCAAAGACATGGTGTTTAGACCAAGAGGAAACTTGTTGGTAATACAAGTTATACAAGTTTGGCTATGTTGTCACAGATCAAACTGAAGAATCTCAGCCAAGCAAGTGAGGACAAGTTCTGGGTGAAAGCTATGAATGAAGAACTTGACCAAATTGAAAAGAATGACATTTGGGAGCTTGTTCCAAGGCATAAAGAGAAAAATGTTATTGGAACCAAATGGGTTTTCAAAAACAAGCTGAATGAGAAAGGTTAAGTAATTAGGAACAAGGCTCGATTGGTCTACAAAGGGTATGCCTGAATAGAAGGGGTAGATTTCAAGGAAACCTTTACACTAGTAGAAAAATTGGAAACTATAAGAATTTTTATTTCCCTTTCCAATCATAAAAACATCAAGTTATATCATATGGATGCGAAGTTTGCATTGCTCAATGGAGATCTGGAAGAAGAAGTCTACATTGAGTAGCCAGAAGGATTTATACTCACCACAGATGAAGGGTTTGTGTACAAATTGCAAAAGGCTCTATATGTGCTGAAACATGCCCCTAGAGCTTGGTACGAAAGGATAGATAAGTACCTTCAACAATAAGGCTTTAAAATAGGCACTATTGAAAACAATTTATACATAAAATCTGAAGGCAACCATCTACTAATTGTAGTAGTGTATTTGGATGATATAATCTTTGGCAGTGACATGGAACAATTGGGGCATCAATTCGAAAAATGTATGCAGACAAAGTTCAAAATTTCCATGATCAGAGAACTATATTTCTTCTTGGGATTGCAAATATCTCAATCTCCAAGTGAAGTGTTGATCTCTCAATTGAAATACCTTCAAGAAACTTTGAAGAAGTTCAAAATGGAAGATTGCAAGCCAGTGAGCACACCTATGGTTATAGGCTTCAAATCGTGCAAAGAATATGAGAAACCATTGGGAAATCAGATTGAATACAAATAGATGATAGGAAACTTGTTTTATCTTACAACTCCAAGGCTAGATACCATGCAAGCTATGGGTCTTGTGGCCATATTTCGAGCCTCCGCTCATGAAAGTCATGTTGCTGCTGTCAAAAGGATTTTCAAATATCTTCAAGGAACATTAGAATATGGACTATGGTATGCTAAGTGAAAATAATTTAAGTTGAAGGCCTACATTGATGCTGATTGGGCTGGTAGTCTTGATAACATGAAGAGAACCTCTGGTGCAACTTTATTCTTGGGGAAATGCTTGGTGTCATGGGTCAACAAGAAAAAAGCTCCATTTCTTCATCGACTACTGAAGTATAGTATATTGCTGCTGCTACCTATTGCACACAAATTCTATGGATGAAGAATAATTTAAACGATATTCAGGTAGAGTTAACTGATCCTATTCCAATTATGTGTGATAATACAAGTGCCATCAGCATCTCTAAAAATCCATTCATGCATTAATAGACTAAACATATTCCTATCAAATTCCATTTCTTAAGGGAACAAGTTGCAACCAATGTTGTCCAACTTAAATATGTGGCCACTAAAGACCAGCTTGCAGATATATTTACTAAGCCACTAGAAAGAGAACCCTTTGAATATATCAGGAAGCAAATAGGATTTGCGACTCCTCCTTCCAAATGACTCCATTTTGATAGGTGTTGGTAGCTACTCAACATGTGGGATCAATGGAAGAGTAGGATGCAATGTTTTAGGGGGATTATTCAAGAAGTATTCTTTTCCATTGATGCCAAAGGGGGAGAATATTACTAGGGAATTATAGAAGACCATGCCTAGCTTCAAGGGGAGCTTATGGTGTTTCCATCAATTCCAAAAGGGTAGATTGTTAGATAGTTGGCATTGTCTAGATGGCAAGTGGCTGTGAGTGTGTTGGAATTGATGTCAACCAAATTAGCATGGTGATTAGGAGTCTAGGAGGAATCCTATGGTAGTTGCAGGCTTCTGGCAGATAATCATCATAGTAGCAAGCTTATTGGAAATCCATAAAGTGATGACTAGTATAGTGATTGGTAGTTCAAGCTTAGGAGGAATCCTATTGTAGCTACAGGGTTTTGGTAGAGAACTATCATAGTAGCAGGCTTATTGGAAAATCCATAAAATGATGACTACGGTTATTGGGATTCTAAGAGGAATCTCATGGTTGATGTAGTTCTCTATAGAGAATCATCATAGCAGCATGCTTACTAGAGAAGCCATAAAATTATGAGTATGGTGGTTGTGAGTTCAAGATTCTAGGCACAAGAAGAAGTGTCAAGGAGAAAAGAATTCTAGAGAGTTTGTAGCCATTTTATAGGTAGTATATGGGTTCAAAGTCTACATCAAACACTCCCCATTGGCAAATTCTCTGAAAGAGATCACCAATGGTGTGTGGAATTATAAAAATGGCCTCTTGGATCAAAAGTTATGGTCTTTCGGAGTCAGGGTCTTGAAGTCCTAAGAATGCCAAAATATCGTAGGCCAGTAGAGCACAAGGATGAATATCAGAGGTCAGAAAATATGAGAGTAGGATATATCTGAGGTCAAAGAATATCAGAACCTTAGAGATCAAGACATTAGAGTATGAGGTTATTGTAATATCAGAGTGTTGAAGCCATTAAAACCTCATAACTTATTAACATTTGAATTTTGAGAAATTATGATATATGGAGGTGATGATATTGTTAAAAGCACTGAGCTAGATTAACAAAGGTTTTTACTACAAAACCAAGGTTTGATGGGACCCCTTCTCTCTCCTCTGGAAGGACACATGGCGACATGTTATTGGCTCTGAGGAGATGAAGTGGCAAATGACATCAACATGACATGGCAGTACAATGGACATGTGACAACTTGTTTTTGCATTTTCGGTGGTCCAAAGGGGAAAATTAGGGTGACACGTGTCACCACTCAGGAGGTTCCATGTGGAGAAACGACAAAAACATGATGTCATCTCAGAGGTCAGTATATCGGAGGTTGAGGACCTCGAAACTCCTGTGCAAATGGCATTTGAAAAGGTTAAAGGAGCATGTGAATTATCTGGCACATGGTCGTATGGAGACCAAAGGAGATAAGGGCTAAACAAATGGAGCTAAAACACAATCGGGAGTTTGATAAAGTTATGATATAAAGGGGACTCAATATAACGCTACAATGGTAAGCTAAGCCAATGGTCAAAAGCTCAGTCTTATGAGAAAGGAAACGTTCAAGGAGCTAAGTGCTAAGGGGATAAAGGTATCAGAGATGTGTTATATAGTAATGTTTCTTTTGTATGAGTTATGATATGTTGAGGCTCCAATATAACAATACAAAGAATTAAAAGGATGGATAGGTTGGCAGCTAGAAATTAAATGTGAATAAACAGATTTGGTTTATGGAGTCAGTGGGATAAGAAGAAAGTGTTGAGACAAGGCAACAAGGAAAATAGTCCACAGAGAAGAACCGATGAGATGAAGAAAGACATCTCCTACTTCCCGTGCATATATTATGGATTTAAATAAGGGACAAAGTGTCCATTTTTGAGTACTTTGAAGCTTTGTGGAGCAATGAATAAGCATGGGAAGTTACGGTAGAGTGTGCAGGTTGTTGAGATTAAATTCTTAGTATGGAGAATTGCATAGGGAGTCAGTGAAGAACTCGACAACCCATTCCTATGTTTAATGCCATGAAAAAATTCATACATTAGATGCAACAACAATAGGCAGAGCCATACTGAGGTACATTCGGGAAATATGGAAATAGTCAACAGAGACAACTTTGTGTAGTGTGCAACAGATGATCAAAATCGTTGAACACCAAGGGCAGTGTTAACACTCAGGTTATCCCTAAGCTCCTGAAGGGATACAACCGAGGTAACCACAAACCAATCTTTGGATTATAGGTTCTAGCCCACTTGCAATCAGAGAGGGATCTCTCTTAATGATTTTAGCTTTGTTGATGATGATTTTAGGCTAGTTATTGGGTTCAAGGGGTTTTGTTTGTTTTCGGGTGGAAGGAGGATGTTTTCAAGTAGAGAGGCAATGCATAGTGTGACAAGTCTCAAACCATTGGGCATGGAGTCGTGGAGTAAGACTGCTGGTGCGTTTTCTTGGTCACAAGAGGAAAAAGGGGCAAGGTAGCTACTCATGAAACAATACTTAAGGTGAATGAAGATGGATTGCAGGCTAAGAAATGAGAGGCAACAAAGAATCTCTCAATCAGGTTAGCAAAAGGAAGATGAACGAGCTCTACCTAGGAGCAGCTAAGAATTCCTAGTTAACAGTCATTCATATGTGAACTAGAGCAAATATGAGCCATAAGGAATTCATATTTATGCCTAAATCAAGAGGAAAACATTAAGAAGCCACAGAAACTGAGCATAGAGTGCAGGTAAGCAAATTCTAAACCAAACTTTCGTTCTGTGAATTGAGCATATGTGAAATTGAAATAACAGAGGTAAGGAACACTTATTGTGTCAGAAAGCAGCACAAGATTTCCCTCGTTCACTCTTCAAAGACATCAACAACACATCAAACAGTCCATTCTCCAAGCTTTCAACAATCTTTGATTAAGTGAAACATATCAGATACAGAGCGAGTCTCTCTTGGAGTGCATTAACCAACCCTCCAACCCCCTTGCCTCTTAATACAGAGGGACGTATCTATAGAGAAAATATCTAAGAAATATTTATTACAGCATATCTTAAACAGATCTGAGGGAAATGAGTGCTTTAATTCATCTTATCTTGAAGTAAATGCATGAAATATTTATCTAAGTGTTGCGTTGGGGCAGCTGCTTCAAAATGAGTAGGAATGTGTTCTTTGTTGTTATGCGCTGGCCATTTATCATAACTGCACATTGGTCTCTGCTCCACTGCTCTTGAGTGGCTTTGATGTGCAGTACCTGTGATTTGAGAGGGTTTAAATGGATTTTACTGTTGCTTTGACTTGCTGGGGGCTCTTTAATGTTTTATCAGCTTTGAGCACTGAAAAAATCTTCGCTGATACACTTTGCCGCAACACTGATACACTTCGACATGAGTTTTGGCTTCTTTCTGCTTTTGATACTCTTTTAACTGCTAAATCGCCCTTTTTCTACCCTTTCGAGGCAAAAACGACTGCTGAAGAAAAAGATTCCCCATTTCGACCTATTTCCCGTAGCGATGCGCGATTAGCGCTACACGCTTTTTTGGCAGGTGACGTCAGCGATACGGCGGATGATGTCAGCATATCGGCAATCGGCGATCGGCGTTATACAGCGGGACGATGTGGCAGGGGAAAAACGCCCATCCCCGGACCCATCGATAAGTTTGGAAGTGAACAGACCCGCCCGCCGTAGATCTAGGGCGCGGGCAATCGGACGGATGGCAGAACAGAGAAAGCGGCGGAAGGATAAGGGATCGGGCCTATATATATATATATATGGCGTGGATACATATGAACCGTCGATCGCTGATATGCGATCGGCAACAGACCATTGGCGATGACCATATTGGCAACACACATGTATGTTTTGTTTTGTCATAGCGATACGTCGATCGGTGAAATTGTTGTCGGCCAAACCAATCGGGGGCACACTTTATGCGTTGTTGTGATACACGACTCCCCTCCCGACTGCGATATCGCATCGGAGGGGGTCCGATAGAACCCTTTTGCAATCGGAGCAAGACCCAAGGTAAGTGATGCGGTCTTTTATGATCGGAAGTAGAATTTTCAATGTTTTGAAGGGATTTCAAGGCATGGGAAGGGGTCTGGTAGCCCAAAAAAGGGATTTTTCATGCCTTGGAAGGATTTTAAAGGTACTTGGGAGGATTTTATGAGCTTTGAGAGGGGGATTTTATGCTTTGTGAAGAAGTCAAAAAGCATTAGAGGAAGGATTTACGGAGTTATGAAGGGTTTTGTGCATCAGAAGGAGTTCGAAATGCATGAGAAGATGGTTTGAGCGGGGAAATGAGGGTTCTTGCTGAGTTTCGGATCAACTTAGCAATTCCCAAGTGTACTTATGGTTATATTTCAACCAGGGGGAGGGGATAAGTATATAGGGGAGTTATTAACATAGTTTTAGTAGGGGAAGGGGAGATAGATAGGGAGTTACATATTTAGAGTTAGTAGTTAATATGAATTGTGACAAGAAAGCGCTAAGTGTATAACTCTTAGGCTATAAAGGGGAAATAGGACTTATAGAGGAAGTATGAACATTCCTTGAGTAAAGCAGGTTTTTACCAAGGCAATTGATATGAAAATGATGAGACTAAGAGATATCAAGCAGATCTTGACCTCTTCTGGGAAATTAGTGAGTGATTTAGGGAATAAGGAAGAAGGGGGAAGTTAGTTATGCCTCGCTTGAGTTCCTCCAAATGAAAACTGCCTGATAATTGTGACCTAAAAAGATATGACATTTGAAAACATGAAATTGATCACAAATCAACATTCTGCAACCTCAAAACTACCTACCCAGCCTACTTACCTAGCATTTTTTCTTCTTTTGGCTTGGGTGCACTTGAACTTGCAGACCCTGACTATCCTTTTTTATTTTGACTGGCCTCCTATCTACATCTACGCTTATTTCATCCAGGGGCTCAAATTAAGTTATTGAGCATCCTTGCTTCTCTAACTGTCTAGGAATCTGCCAAGATTAAGCTGTTTGGACAGATAATGATTCACTATATTCTACAACAAGAAATTGAAACCTAGGGAGACCAAGATTAAACTGTTTGGACCTCCCTTTAACTGAAAATTCTTCAAAAATGGAATAGCACATCAAAATTGGAACACAGCAGTGGCATTTAGACTAGCACACTCTCATGGCATCCTTCTTTGGCCTCTGTAGCAAATATGGAACATTGCAGCATGCAAAGTATGACATATTTTGCATGTAAAAATGCCAATCATGAAAGATGAGTAACCTGCAGCAGCAGGAGGCTAACACGGAGAACAGTCCGAGAGATGAGGAAAGACCAGAATCCCGAGAGGAGGACAGAATACTTAGAGAAGAAGGCAGTAAAGCAAGAGAGAGCAAGAAGAGACAGAGGGCTGAGCTGATCAGCAGTAGCATCGAGCAACAGAGAGCTTGAGAGATTCAAGCCATCCCATAGGGGAATCTGTCCAGACTGAACACCACAGTTAGCTCTTTCTACTGTAGACCAGAAGGTCATAGAGCTGGTAGGAAGAAGAAGATTCTGTGTACTCTAGTGGCTTAGGGAATCCAAGAACCACCCTGCCGAGAAAAACCTACTTCAGGAGAACTCACATTGGATCCATATATTGTAATTCTCTGCTTAAAGGCACAATAAAACAAGGCCACCACTGAGAGCTGGACCGGAGATGTAGCCCTGGAGAATAGGGTGAACTCCTTATTGTGTCTTTATGTTTGCTTATTGTATTTCTCTGTTTTATTTCCATTTTATTATCTATGTATTGGCAATCTGATCGATTCGTTGTTTCAATAACACAGAACACACACCAGCACATGATTCTGTAATACCTTTGTTTAATAAATCTTTAACTAATGTCACTCATAGGGTGAAAATCAGATCATCTATGTTAAGCTTCTATAGGTTTGGGTCCTCCTGCAGATTCATCCATAACTCCATGACATGTTCAAATATCAATTGGCAGTTTGTGATTGTTGTTGGGTTGTTTTATATTCTTTCCACGACTGACCTCACTAGTTAACTAGGGGGTTAGAGGGTGGGCTTTTCCCCCCCTTCGTTGCGTCGAATGCACAGCAGGGAAAGTGGAAACCCCCCTTGTCCAGGGGGTTTGAGGGGGGCAGGTAGCCCTCCTCTATGGGGTCAGGGGCTGCACCCTCGAGAATTTTTTTTTTTGACCCTATATTAGGTGGGCGGACCTACCTATGGTTTTTTGCATGGTTTTCGCACATGGTTTTGGGCGCGATGGTTTTCGGTCCATGGTATTGGATGCTTCAGCATGTATAAATATGTATTGTAACATTGAAAGGAACATAATGAAAAATCAATCTGGTAGTCCTTGTTTTGGGATCCAGGGGAAAATCTATGTGTATATGTGTATATGTGTTTTATGTGTTATGCTCTCACATTGTTTATTTTCTGTGTTTTAGAATTTGTAGGAAGGTAATTTTTGTACGAGGTTAAAACCTACAACTGTTGCATCCAATGTACCCATATTTTCTCTGATCGTTGCTCCGTGTTGCTCCTAAACCTCTAGAGGAGTAGTTGGTTGCAATTTTAGCTGCAGTTCCGAGAATTTCAATTGAAAATCGAAGGTAACTTTACCGATCTCATCCTTTGATGTGCGAACTGCAACAGTCAATTTTCTGACATTTGTTGTAGCTGCAACATCCTCTGGGATGTTCAACTCGGGAACTGTTTTTCATGCATATTCAATTGTTGTCTCCAGGATTTGACTTCGCACTTGCAGTTCCTCCTTTTCTTTCAGCGCCTAAGCTTTCTCCACAAACATTTGTTCATTATTCACCTTGAACTCACTTATCACTGCAAGGGCACACTGATCTCTGATCCTTAACTCATCTGAAACCCCCTGATGCAATGCATGGAGAGCCTTAGGTGGAAGCGTGGCCAAGTTGACTCCCATGTCCATCACTATACTTAATATAGTGTGGTCATCCTTTGATTCTGCGTGAACAAACCCTTCTGGTAAAGGTTTGACTCTTAGGTCTAGAGTCTGTTCCAACTCTGCTACTGTCTCGCTTCCTTGCGCCAAGCTCGCTTGCACTCCGCTTGCTCACCCAGCGCTCGCCTGAATCTTGTCAGTCTAGATCTGCAACTCATGCAGATCCTTTTGGATGCTCCCTAGCATCTGCATATATTGTTTCTTGAACTGTTGCCACAATTTTGTTTTTGTGTCTCTAACTTTGTCACCGATCTTGTCGAGATCCCCTTCTATCAGGACCATCGGGTTGATGCGCGTCTGCTTGTTTGATTTATGTTTCTTGTATGGTTGATGAGTCATCTCTGTTCCGTGCTTTTTTGACGTGAATTTAGTGCTCTTCTCCTCTCCACTGCCTCCTCCCTGCTCTGATAATTCCTTCTCATCTATATGTTGGGAAGCTAATTTTTTTACTTCCTCTATGCCAGTGTGTTCTGCTTCCGCAAGCTCCTTTGCAGCGCGCTATTTCTCTGCAGCTACCTTAGTTGCATCTTCTTTCTTCTTCTGCTCAGCCAGAGCACACATTGCCCTCTGAGCTACTTCTTTTTGCTTCTACGCAACAGTCGACTATGCATCAGAGCTTTCAGTCCCCTTACTAATCCCTACACCCAGCTTCGTGAGTTCGTGCCACTCCGCTAGCCAACTGCCCATGATCTCCTACACATTTGTTTCAAATACTAAGTATGGCAGCTTGTGCCATCTATGCTTTGGGTCTTTTTGTGCCCTGATTAAAACGTTATGGAAATCGACCTTGAACTCCGCGAAGACCGTCAACTACTCGAACAAGGTTGGGGACAACCTTGGCCACTGACTATTACTGTCCTAAGATCCATCTCCATCAACATCCAGAAATTTTATGATTCTTTGATCCTCTCCGGATCCTTTGTTGCCTACAGCGAAGTGAACTTCGTTGCCTCTGGTAATTTTTTTGCCTACGGAGGAAACTGGCTATCCTCCAGCAACTTCCATGCTACCAAGAATATTGACAACAAGAACCATGCATAGTGGAACAGTTTATTGTCCTCCTGAGCTTCGCGGTAGTTCACAAGGAACTCCTTGCACAAATACTCCGCCCAGTTATATTGAACTCATTTCATGCACTTGGTAGCCAATGATACGACCGACACTAGAACTTCGTCTACACAACATTTCCTCATAATTTTTCTTGCAAGTATTTGGGTTGTGAATTGCATCGTCTAGTCCTAAATGTAGTAGATAGAATATTCACGTGAGTTATTTACGAGACCATATTCTGCCTTCATCTTACCTACTAACTCTTTTTCTCCACTTCCCCCCCAAACTCCTTCGCAAGGGCCACCCTTTTGTAGGGCAGCTTGATTATCTGATGAATGAGCATGTCTGTGATCTGGATGAGCTCCCCAAGCCATAGGCACCCATCATGCACCAGCGCGAACAGCTAGCGCACACACCGCATTGATGATTGATCTGTGAAAATGTGGCATGCAAAGCATGTGCAACAACTCGACCTGCTCAACACCTTTCACCCACTTCATGGGTTCCAACCACGTAATTCCAGTTTCCTCGTAGTAGATTTTCTTCATATACTTGCTAGTAGCCAAATGCAAGAATTTCTCATGGTCTGTGAGATCTCAATATTCCATCTTTAGCACTGTAATGCACGCTAATTTTATGCCTTCAAATTCTACATGTTCTGGCAAAAGGGGTGTCGAGATTGTAAACTTCCTGAAATCACGGTCTTTCATAACTTTGGCCTTCCCTTTCCATAGAGGGATATACTCTAGGAGTCCTGTGATAGGCTCGACCTCCTTAGCGTCTAACTCCTCCACACCTTGGAATTCTTCCTCCTCCAGGTCCACCACTTTATCTAGTTGTTTATCTTTTTTCTCCTTCTACCACACTTCTAGGTTCTTCCTCGATGAATGTCTCGCCGACATCGGTTTCTTCTTCTTCTCTTTTGTATTTGATTACTTCGGCCTAGGCGACCTTTGCACCATAGGCACAACGGGCATAGCTTCCATACTTGTTATTTCAGGGTCGGGCACGTCAGAAACAACAACTTCAGGACTCATAGCTTTGGTGGGATTTGTGGCAATCATTTTCCCAAGAATAGTCCTCTGGTTAACTTCAGGCAATGTTGCGAATATGCGACTGGGAATCAAGTCCTCCCAAACCTTACGATTCATAAACTTTAAAAAACAAAGTGCACAGACAATTATCAGAATGCAAATTGTTCTTTGGCGGACCAACATGCTCAATTTATAGGATTTTTTGAATTCAAATCCAATCGTTCCCCCCAATGTCTGATCTTAAATGCATCTTTGGCTCCAGATCTTCAAATATTTTCGCCATAAATGGCGCCTACCCGCTGCCCTTAGTGAAATTTTAGTTATCAAATCATGAATAGCAACTCCAACAGCTACTTTTGGACCCATTTATGTGGCACCATCATCCATGGTGCAGCCCATCCAAGGCAACTTCACCTTCTGCAACCCTATCTTCCATTGCGCAGCCTCCCTACCATATATTTTTCTTCTTTAAGTAGCGTAGTTTATAGTCCCACAATCTCTTTTAATTTCCTAGAGTACTAAGATTGTCATGTTATCATATAGCCATTGCGCTAGGGGCAGGATCCCCTGTGTAAAACTTCAACCTACTTCCGTTCACTTTCCCAGAGAATGGTTCCCCATTCAACTTCACGAGCTGAATTGTGCCACCATCTGTGATCTCCTTAATAACATATGGCCCCAACCAGTTCATTTGAAAATTCCCTAGAAATTTTGTGAACTTACTGTCATATAGCAACACTAAATCACTTATCCTAAAAGTGCACAACTTAATATGCCTATCGTGTCATGCCTGCTCTCATCCCTTTTGCACTTGCTAGTGAAATCCTACAAGAAAACAATCCTCTTCTAACTCCATGATCTGTGCGAGTCGTTCCTCCAATGTCTCACGATCTGCCATCTCTGTCAACGATGCAATATGTAAACTTGGCACAATATACTCCATGGGCATCATTGCTTCAATTCCATAGACCAGCCTAAAAGATGTTTGGCCTGTCAACTTCTTGCAGGTTGTCCTATAAGCCCATAGCACAGCAAGGACGTGCATGTCCCAGTCATTCCTCTATGCATTGTAGACCTTCATCAATGCATTCTCCAAAATTTTATTAAATGCTTCCATCATTCCATTCACCTGTGGGTGATAGGTTGTGTTCTTTTGATGATATACTTGGAATTCCTCAAACATCACGCTGATCATTTCATTCAAGAAATGTGTACCCCTATCACTCATCAATATCTTAGGGAATCCAAACCTCGTTAAGACATATTCAAGCCAAAAATTTGCGGCAGTAACAGCTACACAATCCTTCACCGGTTGCACTTCTACTCATCTGGTTAAATATTGTATTGCAATAATGATATACCATGTGCTTGTCTTCTTCCTTGGTGGTTGTATTGGACCTATGAAATCAATGGCCCATTTATCAAATACTTATAATGAAATCTGAGGATTTAAAGGTATGTCATCCCTTTGCAAAGGCTTCTTCTTCCTTTGGCATGCATCGCACGCCTTGCAATATGCCTTAGAATCCTTGAGTAATATCAGCCACCATAATCCAGCACGCAAAAACTTTTCCGTGGTCACTTATCCTACATAGTGACCTCCTGCCACTCCTCTGTGTGCTTCAGCGAGGATACAAGTGCGTACAAACTCCAGAACGTACCTTCGCAATATCTCATTCGTTCCCATCTTATACAAATGACCCACAATCACTGAAAAATCTGCAACGCGGATTAGTAACTCCTTTTGCTACGTAGAATAGCCTTCTGAAGTTGTTCCCATTGTTAAAAACTGAATGATATCGAAAAAATGATCGTCTGTGATGTGCACTGCAAAGAGTTGTGCATCCGACAATCCTTCATCAAAACTACTTGGTTCTTCACCTATTTCAATCCTTGATAGAAGGTATGCACCTGCATTCAGCCTTCCAGGCTTCACAATCACTTCAAAGTCATATTCCTAAAACAACAGTAACCATCGGCATATCTTCCCCCCCAACACAGGCTTATTGACCAGATACTTCAGCGCAGAGTGATCTGTATAGATTTTAAAGTGACCACCCAAAAAATAATGCCTAAACTTCTAGAGCACGTAGACCATCGCCAACCCTTCACACTCTATAGTGGATTTATTCTTCTCTGCCTTGGATAATTTTCTGCTCATGAAGGCTATCAGATGATCAATCTCTCCTTCGCCTTCTTGTGTTAATACCACACCAAGCGTAATGCAAGAGGCATGTACATGCACATGGAATTCCTTCTTCTAGTCTAGAAATACCAAAATATGCGTAGTTACCATATTTTCCTTCAAAATATCCGGGATGCGCTGACATTCATTATCCCAGCAAAACATCGCATCTTTCTTTAACAACTTCTCCACCGACACGGTTATCTAAGCATATGCCTTAATAAACTTCCTATAATACCCAGTGTGCCCCAATGATCGCACAATTGTTTCACATTCCTAGGTGCTTCCAAATTTACAATTACGGTGATCTTCGCAGGGTCCACCATCAATCCTTGTTTACATATGACATGGCTGAGAAAAATCCCAAAGGGTACACAAAATATGCACTTCTTCAAGTTTAGCACAATATGATACCTTCGACATGTATCCAGCATGAGGCACATACTCCCAACATGGCGCTTCACCAAACCAAACACAGTCCAATCATCAAAATACACCTCCAGAAATTTATGAATAAACTCTTTGAATGCCACGATTACTACACAGGAGAAAATTAAAGGTGCATTCTTCAATCCGAAGGGCATTAATGTATATTGAAAGCAACCTCATTCAGTCACGAAGGTTGTTTTTCTTCGATCCTCTAGCGCGATATTGATTTGATGATATCCTGAAAACCCATCAGTAAACAAATATGTCGCATGTCTGCCAACATTCTCTAACACTTCATCAGTAAACAAAGTTGGAAATGGATCATGCACGCAAGCATCATTCAACTTTCTCACATCTACGTAGATAGAGATTTCACCTTTTTGTTTCTTCTCTTGGACTACCATCAGGCTTACCCACTCGGATTCCTCTACTAGCTCAATAATACCAGCATCCAGCATCTTATCTAGTTCTTGGCACCTTCTCTTTATATTTTGGATTTAGTCGATAAGGCCACTGCTTAAGAGGCTTCGCATTCGGCTTCAGCGTAATCTTCATAACACCTAAATCTCTGATTATCCCTATCAAACCTGAAAACTTCATTGGGAATAAATCCTGGTACTCACGCAGCAGCTCAGCTACCTTATCCACTGTATCTTCATCCCAATAGTCACCTATCTTCATGAACTTAGCTTTTGCCTCAGACCCAATGTTTACTTTTCAAGTTTTCAAAGTTTCTAATATATCTAGGTTCACCATCTTCGGTCCTTCAACTTCGCATTGTCCTTATGTCTCTAGAATTGTAATATTCCATGGACCATCTTCTTCTTCTTCTGCAGTCACATTATAACACTCCAGCACATGACACAACTATGTATTCCAATCCGACTAAGCGCATTCTATTGGTTCTTTTGGTGTTCTGAATATAGCAGCTTTTATCTCTTGGAGCACCTCATCAATGCTCTAAAACCCATCCTCAAAGATGAAAGTTAATATAAAACCCTCCCTTAAAATGTCCCACTCAGTTGTTCCATGGCGAAGATCCATCTCCAAATACCAGTTCCTTGGGATTGTATCTAAGGTATGACAAAAAATGTGCACCCATTCTGGTTGTGGTTATGTTCCCCAGGCCTTAGTCCATCGTGCCAAATGATCTCGCAGGTCACCCTTCCCACTGTATTTTTCTGTCATTCGAGTATTAGGACCCAAATCTTAATTTCATCATTATCTTGTATTCTTTCCATCCAGCAAAGTTATCCTTGTGCTTACCCCACCAATGAGTAGGCATAGTGCATAGCGCCAACTCCAGTGCTTGGAATCGATGCTCTTTCGGTACTTCCCTTTCAAATTCATCTAAAAACAATTCCACATCAGTCAAACCATCATAATGTGGAAGGTTCCTTACCTCAGTCAAGACACACCTCAACGATTTGGTTATCATATTGCAACGGAGCATAGATACTTCGTGCAGTCGATTCTGCGAGTGTTCAAGCTCTTCATCTGAATCTGAGGTGCAGGATTTATCTTTATCCCACAAAATTTGTCCATCAACTATAGGATTGATACAATCCTCATCTCACATTGTTATCTTGTATATCTAATCCAGACCATCAATATTTTCTACATAGTCGCACACAGGTTCAGTATAACACGCTTTTTCTGCAGGGTCTAGGGAACTACAACCCTGAGTGACTTCCTTTCAAGTGTCATTTTCCATTTCTTCAAGTTTATTACCTCGTTCATATCAATATCCTAGTCAATTCCTAGCAGTGCAGGGTATGGGCTACTATCATCCACTATTTCAATAACCTCAAAGTCATCCAACGCGCTCACACCCTTAATGTCTACCATTACACCATATAAGCACCCCATAGGGATAACCTTTTTTTGATTTGCCTTACGCAGCTGAATAGGAGACCACTAAAGTGCAGGTATCCCCATCCTTTCCCACGTCTGCTTAGGCAAGACATTCGCATCAAACCCCAGATCCAGGATTACATGGTCAATTTCATATTCCCCCATATGCACGGTCAACCTCATCTCGCGCCCTGTTCATGCCTTATGCTTACCATTCTTTCTTACTGTGCATTGTTCAGTAGGAGTATTTTCTTTATTAGCGCACTTATCTATTAACTATTGCAACCCTTCTAATGCTTTCTAATCACACAGAAGTTTCATACAAGTCTTAAAAAAGTAGATAGTATTGTAGGATCTACTTCTTGTGTCACATAGGTTCCTGGCACTTTTTCATGACTTCCTGAGGTAGAGGCTTCAGCGAAGTTCTTCTTTGCTTCCATGAAGGTCTCTTTAGCACGATTAAGATCAAAATCTACTTCATTCTCAGTAGCCTTATGCACACACCCATCTTCCTCAAGTTGCTTACTTTTATTTGCACTAGTCGCAATACCACTTTTGGTCACTATATTTACGTTGCGATCCTCTTCGCGAAGCTTAGGCCTCATCATTTGAAGGTTTTGCGTAGGCTGTTGGGGTTGCGCCTTCTTTTCTTGCATCTTTTCCATAAGGACCAGAAATTCCTCTATGACATGGTCAAACTGTTGAAAATATTGACATGATGGATGCATGTGGTTTTTACAATCTCGCACGAAGTTCCCTAATTCACCACAGTTATAGAAGATTACCTCCCCATGCCCTCAACTTGCTCCAACACCCCTTCCTCATCCTCGGCCTTGGAACCCTTTGCGCGTTGCTCCTGCGCCTTGATCCTAAGGTTGATTTTCTATCTACATTCGGTAGGTAGGGGTTCTATCCATCATCAACTCATAACTTCTACAATGACGTTCATCATGGCCCACAGATTTATAGAAATTGGAAAATAGCTCCTGAGGAGTCTGCACAAACTTTAGCAGTAAATGGCAGTTATCTGTAGTATGTTGTCCTGTAACCTAACAGATAGTGCACCATAGCGCAGCTTCTGTGCTCGTACCAACGTTATTCTCTGACTTTAGGGGAACATAATATCCCCCAATAATATAGTTCTCATAAACCAGGCAATGATCCTTATCATGTCGATGACTCTTACACTTCAAACACCAAATCTCAGTGCGCACCTCCGGTTGGGCTTCCTTTCCTTTCTTAAGGCTCTGTAACTCCAAGTGTAGGCTTTCTAATTATGAGTGAATCTATTGCACCCCAAGATTCATATCCTGTATGGGTGAGGCATTCTGCCTCATCACTATCTCTAAGGCTTCAGCTTGGGAATATGTGATTATCATATTAGCTTGCCTAATCAGGCACTTTAGCCTTTGATCAAAATCCCAAGGTGTCTCATCTACCTTCTGTCAGATTTCCTTAAACTCAATTATTGTTTGTGCCTCTGACTTAGGCTTCCTGAACTCCTTGTTTAGAGCTTGCTAGGTCTCTGCCAACATCGTGTTGGGAAAATCAGTGCAATACTTAATGTGCCATGTTAATGCGCGATCCTATAAGGTCGAAACCAACTGTGCTTTCTTGATGTTATCATCTGTAATCTGTTGTGTTGTCCATACAGCTCCTACAACAAACCAAAACTATTCAGGATATTTGCTCCCTATTCCTTTAAAAATGGGCATATTCATTGCATTCGCCATGTTGAATGGTTGAAATGGAGGTGGAGGAGGTGAAGGTGTAGGTGTAGGTGTATGAGGTGAAGGTGGAGGTGGAGTGGATGGATGAGGTATCCTCGAAATACCCTTTGTAATTAACTGAACTGCACTTCGCAGCGTAGTCAACACCATCCCTTCGTCATCGCTTGAAGGGGGTTGAATGAGCAGACTATATTCTAGGTTAGATCCTTTGTTTCAGAATCTCCCACTTCACGTAACC
Organism: Pinus taeda; assembly: GCA_000404065.3. NCBI lineage: Eukaryota > Viridiplantae > Streptophyta > Pinopsida > Pinales > Pinaceae > Pinus > Pinus taeda. The sequence goes on from APFE030347222.1 coordinate 93,981, forward strand.
CCAAACATCAAGTTAACTGCATAACCCTCTTTTCACATAACATCATTTTAATCTTAGTCTTTAATGATTTCAAATACTTACCTCGTGGTCCTTTAAAGAGCCTTCACTCTGCTTCGTTATAGTTGATATTTTTGTTGATCACAAAATAAGTCACAAAACTTCCCAATGTCCAATCAATATAGTGATCCACAGCCTGCACAATATTTATTTCTGATGCTTCCAGACGTCGCACCACTTCAGGAGTCGACACTATAGCACAGTCAAGCCTCCATGTCCCTTGACTATCAGCCAATTTAGACAACCACTCATGTGGTTCTTTAGAGAAGAAACAGAATAATGCGTCGGTCTCATCTGTGTACAAAAATATTTGCAACCACTACTCCTTGGATAATCTAGGGTTCATTTTCTCTTGAGTCGCGAATGCGTGCACATTTCGATGAATCCACTTGTCAATCTCTTTCTTCGTAGGAAAGCATTTATCACACATCTCTTAGATAGATCCTAGTCCTAGCAACGAAACCCTTTGTTGGCTTAAGGGGGCCTGACCAAGGTTTAGAGATGTTCATGGCAACCAACAAAACCCTAATTGTTGGCCCTTTCGGCAACAACCTTCATAACACATGCCACAATCTCACCCAAAGCAGTATTGGAAGATGCTAGAACTAGGTCTGCATCCATAGACAGTGTGATAAGTGGTCTTAAGCTCTTGTAGCTCAGATGGCTTGCTACTCCAACTCTAGGAAAATGGCCTCTAGACCTTTGTGAAGGTCTGCAATCGATATTTATAGACCCTAAAGAGGCAAACTATGCACTTTTGCACATATAAACTCAATTTATCAGAAATCATAACAGATTCAACATTTATCTTCACGAAAATAGATAAGCAATTAGTTCATGCATAATTATTATAGATTTAGTAGATTCGTGCAGCAATTAAACATCATTTCATAGAAAACATATTATTGAGTAATAAAACATAACATAAACAAAATTAACAATAATTCTCAGATGCAAGATATTTCTCCAAATTCAGTCTTTATTCAGTTCCAACATTCAATTCACGGACTTCCTTACTTTGCGCACTCAGTTGCAGGGGTCTATGCACTTAGTTGCAGACTTACTAAGGCCTCCTATGCACTCAGCTATAAGAGCCTTCCCCTTTTGCCTAAGTATAGGAAGCAAAGCCTTCCTGCCTTAGAATTTTCCCAAAATAGTCTCTATCTTGACTTGTCTATTCTTAACTACTTGTTAGACTAGCTATGACTCAACTATATATAGTTTTTTTCAATACAATACCATGGTCCATGAACCATGGGTGAGTCTTAACAACCAACCTACTACTTGCCCAAACAAGGGGATAAATCCCATTTGACGCCTATCTAGTTGTGTGTTCTGCATCCACATTTCACAAATACTTTATATTCTTTACAAAATTGGGTTAAGATAACCCCAAAACTGACCCTAGGGACCCCATCCCAATAGTTCCGGCTCTAAATCAAAACCCGATAAGGGAATTGAGAAAGGGAAGAAAATCATTGATGTTGAGCCTAGTGCCACCATGTCCACCACCAAGATCCAAAAGATTGAGTCTAAAGATCCAGAGGAGGGGGAACACATCTTCCACTCACAGATTTGGGTGAAGGGTTCTCCGCCACAGTTCATTGTCGACATCGGGAGCCAAAAGAACCTCATTTTAGTAGAGGTCATGAAGTTTCTGGGGCTAAATATTATAGCAAATCCATAGTCATACACCAAGGGGTGGCTTCACCAACGACGAGATCTTCGTGTCAGCCATTAATGTGCCTTCCGTACAGCATCAAGCCCTTCACAAATGAGATTCTATGTGATGTTGCTCCTCTTGAAGTTTGTGATGTATTGTTAGGACAACCATACTTGTGGAAGCGACATGTTGTATATGAGTCTAGACCTCGCTCTGGGATTATTACTTTGGCTAATAAGTTGTATAGGATACCGTAGGTAGCCCTACCTACCACCATCTCTTTGATCACTATAAAGTAATGCAGTAAGAGCATTTCCCAGACCATCAAATTTGTTTTCCTTATGATTCACCCCCAGGTAAAGAAGAAGGTTGTGGCCATGGCTTCCAGGCAGGGCTCCTCTACACATTAGTAGCACATGGAAAAGGTCATGTAGGAGTACAGGGATATTTTCACCTCACCCATAGGGGTACCTCTGCATTGTCAGGTCAAGCACTCCATCGATATGATCTCAAGCACGTCACTATGAAATGGACTGACCTATCAACACCTTGCTATGGAGAATGATGAGATCAAGAGGCAGATTCATGAACTATTGCAGAAAGGGCACATCAGTCCAATCTCATCACCCTGTGGGAGCCCGATTGTATTGGTATAGAAGAAGGATGGGACCTGGAGGCTATGTATTGACTATCGAGAGTTGAAAAAGATCACTATCTGGAATAGGTACCCAATCCCACAGATTGATGACCTTCTGGAATAGCTCAAGGGTTCCAGATATGTCAACAACATTGACTTAAATTTAGGTTATCACCAGGTGCCTATCGAACCCTCTGATGTGTGGAAGACTACCTTTAAATCAAAGGAGGGCCTTTTTGAATGGTTCATCATGTCGTTTAGATTGACAAATGCACCTACAACCTTCATGAGACTAATGGAAAACATCTTGCAACCCTTCATCAATGCATTCATGGTGGTATATTTAGATGACATCCTTATCTTCATCCAGAGTTGGGAAGCGCACCTCCACCATATTTGATAGGTCCTTCAAATCCTGTGCCAATACAAGTTGTGTGTTAACTTGGAGAAATGCACCTTTGGCCTGACCCAGGTTTAATATCTAGGGTACATCATTGATGAGCAGGGTGTACATGTGGACCCATCCAAGATACAAGTCATTTGAGATAGGCCAGCGCCAACCACTCTAACAGAGCTCCACACCATTTTGGGTCTTGCCAATTTTTACTGTAGGTTTGTGTTGGGGTTCGCTCATATCACTTGGCCTTTAAGTCAAGTCACTAAGGGCGGAGTGAAAGCAAAGTTTTTTTGGTTGGAAACCCAACAACAAGTGTTCTCTGATTTGAATAACTACCTTTGTTCTGCACCAGTGCTCACATTACCAAACCTACAACAACCATTTGAGATTTAGACAGATGCCTCTGACTATGCAATTGGTGCAGTTCTTACTCAGCATGGACATCCAGTGGCTTACCATAGTGAGACACTTTCATACAAAATCAGAAAGTACCCCACTTAAGACAAAGAAATGTATTCCAATGTGTAGGGAAGCATTACATTCTAGGGAAGGAAACAGTCATCCACACAGACCACCGACCTCTGCAGTTCATACAAACACAAGGGAAGTTGCAGAACGATCGCCATCAGAAATGGTCCACCTATTTGCAACAGTTCCATTTGAACATTAAGTATAATAAGGGCATCACTAATAATGCCGTTGACTGTCTCAACCGACCACCAGTCATGGCACTGATAACTGTGCTCAACTGCAGTGGGCACGAGACATCGGGGCGACCACATGTTTACAAGAGCGATCCAGAATTTAGCAACATATACTAAACACTCCTGGAAGGTAAGCAAGTTCCAAATTTTCACCTTTGGGATGCACTGTTATGCCACCTAGAACACATCTTTGTTCCTTCAAGTGAGCATGCCAACATGATTTGGGAGGCGCAATACAGTCGGGTTGCTGGAAATTTCAGAGTAGAGAAAATAGTGGCGGTATTGCAGAAGTATTTTTATTGGCCGAAACTTTGTCGGGATGTTGGGAAGTACATTAGATCCTGCACCACCTGTGACATTTCCAAACCAACCATCAAGAAGCAAGGCATGTATACTCCTCTACCTACTCCTAATCGACCTTGGGAATCTGTCTCCTTGGATTACATGTCAAGCATTACTTCTACTAAGCACGACAATGATTGCATTTTCGTGGTCGTCGACATATTCTCTAAGATGACCATCATGGCAACCTGCAAGAAGAGTAACAAAATAGAGGCCATTACTAAACTCTTATTTGAGCAAGTATGGGTACACTTTTGGATCCTGTAGTCCACTGTCTCAGATCGGGACAGAAGATTCGTGAGTGTATTTCAGTCAAGTCTCTAGTTGACACTGGATACAAAACTTACTAATTCCATGACTTTCCATCCCCAAAATGGTGGCTAAATAGAGGTCGTCAACAAGATGATTGTACACATTATGTGCATGTACAACTCGAAGCATCTATGCACGTGGGATGAAAGTCCCCCCTATGTCCAACATAGCTACAATTGAGCTCTCCACAACTCAACAGGCCATAACCCCTTTTAGGTAGGGCTTGGATTTCAACCGTTATGCCCCACTGATGTGGCCATACCATTTGTAGCCACTTAGGTAGATTCGAATCATGTTCAACCCGAAGCTAAAAGGCTAACAACTTCATTGAGCGCATTCAACACACCCACCAGTAGTTCCATGATATATTGGGGAGAGCCAATGCTAAGTACAAGCAGCGACATGATCAACATCGAGTGTCGTACAAGTTCCAAGTAGGCGACAAAGTTTGTCTACATTTGTAGAAGGAGCACCTTGCTGGATCCCACCACAAGCTTCGCCCACTCCGATATGGCCATACACCATAACCAAGGCCATCGATGAAAATGCCTTCGAGCTCATCATCCCACCATTTCTTGGTCTGCACCCAGTGTTCAATGTAGATATCCTTCGGCCATACTTTCCACCATTATTGGACACATATGTCATTGGAGAACAACTCACACCAAGATAGCTCAACTCGGACTGCATGGAATAGGCCACAACTGATCAGATCATGGACACATAGATCAAGAACACTTGCCAATAGAGGATATCGCTATATCGATTTGTCAAATAAGGCCAACTCCTTCACCACAGACCAGGTTCAACATAAAGTTCCTCACCTCATGGAGGCTCTACACGCATTAGGGACCATTACTTCCTAAGGGGGGAGGAATGATCTAGGTGGATATTATTGGCCAGCCAACTATTCCAACTAGACCCCCAAGTCAGTTTCATTTGTTTTCTTGTTCATTTCAACATTTACTATTTTAGCAGTTTTTCGGGTCCTGAACTTCCAGAACAGTTTTGACCCCCTAAATAGTGTTTTTTGGGGGTTTGCGACCCATGGGTAATGGCCAGGTCCTGTGGCGAAACCTGTAGTACTCATAGATACCTTTCCAACAAGGTATCTTACACGCCAAACGCAGATAATATGACCAAGTTACGACCCCAAGAAGTTGGTTGCCCAACTAACCCCAACGGGGCCCATAAACTCTTGGTGTTACATCTCTTGGGGTTGAGGTTTTGGTTGTTTAGAGTTTTCTCATGTTTTCCAATAATTAATAGGCCCTTGAACCTCATTGTAACATAGTTCAAAGGCATGTAGCCTCCACATCTCTTCTTCGAGATAAGCTACCATCTCCTGAGCTATCTTATTTCCATTCTGTTTGTAATCATAGTTCAGTATTTTTCTATTAATGAAATGAAGTGTTTTTCTGCTGCATCTATGTGTTTATTATTATATCTGTAAGTTATTGCATTCTTGTTTAATTTCGTATCAATGGTATTAGTGTGGTCTGCTCTTTCTCTATTTTTCTTTGCATGTCCCCAACAAGGTGAGGGTATGAGGAGTCAGGGCTTGATCTGGTTGAACCATTGCAAGATCAGCCTCGCAAAACCCGCAGACCTCCCATGGTGGAAGAAAATAAACATGAGGGGGCAGGAAATCCTTTCAAAATGTTTCCCAAGGAAGCCCTCAAGTGACAAAGGGACGCGATGATGGATAACTTTTCCCAAATCCTTCAATGGCTACCCACGGGAGATGCATCTTCATCCAGCAGCCACTCTCGAGGCGCCACTCCTTTTAAGGTAAAAGTTAAATTCAAGATTCCCATATTTGAATGCTTGATAGATGCAGATGCCATAGGTAAATGGTTAAATCTATTAGAATTGTATTTCAATTCATGACTTTTCCAATTGGGAAAAGGTTACTTTTTCACTTCTTAATGTCACCCCACACATCAAGGATCGATGGGAAACCTATTGTGAACAAATGGAGGAGAGTGAACCCTCATTGTTTTCACCCGCACCCACATGGAATTCTTTCCAAGACACCATAAAGGAACAATATTACCCTGTTGGGAGCTATGAAGACAAATACATAAAGTGGACCATGCTACAGCAGGGAAGGACCCAAGATGTGCCAGAGTTCAAAAATATTTTCCATACCCTTCGCATGAAGTTGGGTATCAAGGATACTGAGCGGCATTTGATGCTCAAGTACCACGGTTGTCTACACAAATACATCCAGGACGAGATGGAGTTCCTGGACATTTCCTCGCTTGGCACGGCGTATTGGTACGCTATCAAGATTGAGCAGAAGTTTAAACAAAAGAAGCGAGACTTTGGATCTGTGAATCCAAAGCAAGGAAAAGGTGCCCCCAAACCACATAACACAATACCAAGATAAGGTGACACTACCCATGATAGACTTCTGAAGCCACAAGAAAAAAACAACACCTCAAAGACGAAGAAGGACAC
>APFE030347222.1:102618-113643 GCA_000404065.3 Pinus taeda
TCAGCACCTACGTACTAGTACATCAGCTAGTACAAGAGCTAAGGGGGTTGTAGCTCCCTTCCAGGAGAAGCTGGAGAATGAGAGAAGGTTGTAGCCTTCTGTAGGTAGAAGCCTGCGTACAGGTATAAGACTGCACCAGTACAGAAATATTGTAAAAAGAAGTATCTTATTGAAAGAAGATAGAGACTGATTGCAGCCAGTGGTTTTCACCCACATTGGGTTTCCACCTTACATCATGGTGTTCATGTGTGCTTCTTATGTGTGATGATATGTTCTGTTTTACAGCACATGTTTACTGTTCATATGGTTAATGAAGTTCTAATGCACTGATTAAAGATCAACATTTAATGGATTAACTGAATCATAAGTTTACTGGATATACGCTAGTTGCATTAGACACAATTGCGTGTACACACAGGTTCCCTTAACTGAAGTAGCGTATATGAATCTAAGTATGGAAATGAAAAATTTATTGATTTTCTAATAGTGATTCACCCCCCCCCCCCCCCCCCCTCTCAGTATTATTTCCAACACAGTGTTGCCTTCCCTACAACATCAAGCCCTTCACGAATGAGGTACTGGGTGACATTGATCCTCTTGAAATTTTTTATGTATTGTTAGGACAACCATACTTGTGAAAGTGACATGCTTTATATGAGCCTAGACCTCACACTGTGATTGTTACTTTGGCTAATAAGTTATATAGGATATCGGAGGTATCCTCACCTACCACCATCTCTTTGAGCACTGTAAAGCAATGCGGTAAGATCATTTCCCACACCAGGAAATTTGTTTTCCTTATGATTCATTCCCAAGGCAAGAAGAAGGTTGTGGCCATGACTTCCAGGGAGGCTTCCACTGCACAGCAGTAGTAGATGGACAAGGTCATGGAGGAGTATAGGGATATTTTCACCTCACCCACAGGGTACCTCTGCACTATCAAGTCAAGCACTCCTTTGATCTAATCGTGGGTGCGTCATTATCCAATGGATTGATCTATTGACACTCTGTTCTAGAGAACAATGAGATTAAGAGGCAGATTTAGGAACTATTACATAAAGGGCACATCAGGCCAAGCTCATCATCTTATGGGAGCCTCATTGTATTGGTATAGAAGAAGGATGGGACCTAGAGGCTCTGAATTGACTAACGGGCGTTGAACAATATCATTGTCCGGAATAGGTACCCAATCCCATGTATACATGACCTTCTGGACCAGTTCAAGGGGGCCAAATATTTCAACAATATTGACTGGAAGTGAGGTTATCACCAGGTGCCTATCGAACCCTCTGATATGTGGAAGATTGCCTTCAAATCCAAGGAGGGCTTTTTCGAATGGTTGGTCACATTGTTCCGATTGACAAGCACCCCTGAAACCTTCATGAGACTAATGTGTAACATCTTGCGACCCTTCACCAATGCATTCATGGTGGTGTATTTAGATTACATCTTGATCTTCAGCCAAAGTTGGGAAGAGCACCTCCACCATATTCAACAAGTCCTTCAAACCCTTAACCAACACAAGTTGTGTGCTAACTTGGAGAAATGCACCTTTGGCCTAGCCTAGATTCAATATCTGGGGTAGATAATTGATGAGAAGGGTGTACATGTGGACCCATCCAAGATACAAGTCATTCAGTATTGACCAGCCCAACCACTCTAACAGAGCTCTACATCTTTTTGGGTCTTGCCAATTTATACCGGAGGTTCGTGTTAGGGCTATCTCATATCACTTGGCCTTTAAGTCAAGTCACCAAGGGCAGAGTGAAAGAATAGTTCTTTTGGTCGAAAACCCAACAACAAGTGTTCTCCGATTTGAAGAATCGCCTTTGTTATGCACCAATGCTCACATTACTAGACCTACAACAACCATTTGAGATTGAGACAGATGCCTCCGACTGTGCCGTTGGTGCGGTTCTTACTCAGCATGGGCGTCCAGTGGCTTACCATAGTGAGACCCTTCTAGACACAGTCCAGAAGTACCCCACTTATGACAAAGAAATGTATTCCATTGTGCAAACCTACCATCAATGGAAGCATTACATTTTGGGGAAGGAAATGGTCATCCACACACAACACCGACCTCTATAATTCATACAGCAGAAAGGAAGTTGCAGAACGATCACCATCAGAAATGGTCCATCTCTTTTCAATAGTTCCATTTAAACATTAAGTATAAGAAGGCCATCACCAATAATGTTGTTGATTGCCTCAGCCGGCAACCGGTCATGGCGCTAATCACTTTGCTTGACTTATGTGGGCACGATACATCATGGTAGTCGTATCTTTACAAGAGCAATCCACAATTTGGCAGCATATACCAAACACTCCTGGAAGGGAAGAAAGTTCCAAATTTTCACCTTCAGGATGAAATATTTTGCCACCTAGGACACATATGTGTTCCTTCAAGTGAGCGTACTAAGATGATTTGGGAGGCACACTACAATCGGTTCGTTGGACATTTCGCAGTAGAGAAAACAGTGGCGATATTGCAGAAGTATTTTTGTTGGCCAAAAATTCATCAGGATGTTGGGAAGTACATTAAATCCTGCACCACCTACATCATTTCCAAACCAACCATCAATAAGCAAGGCATGTATACTCCTCTACCTACTCCTAGTTGGCCTTGGGAATCTATCTCCATGGATTACTTGTCAGGAATTCCTTCTACTAAGCACGACAATCATTACATTTTTGTGGTCATCGACATATTCTATAAGATGGCCATCATGGAAATTTGCAAAAGAGTATCATAGTAGAGGTCGTTGTTAAGCTCTTCTTTGAGTGAGTATGGGTACACTTTGGGATCCCACAGTCCATTCTCTCAAATCGGGACAGCGGATTCCTGAGTGAATTTTGGTCATGTCTCTAGTTGATGTTGGATACAAAACTTATAAGTCCATGACTTTCCATCCCCAAATTCATGGCCAAACAGAGGTTGTCAACAGGATGATTGTACACATTTTGTGCATGTACAACTCGAATCATCCATGCACGTGGGATGAAAGTTTCCCCTTTGTCCAACATAGCTACAACAGAGCTCTCCACAGCGCAACAGGCCACAACCCATTTCAGGTAGGGTTTGGATTTCAGCCATTATGCACCATTGTTGTGGCCATACCATTTGCAACCACTTACGTAGATTCATCTCACATTCAGTCTGAAGCTAAAAGGGCTAACAACTTCATTGAGTGCATTCAACACATCCACCAGCAGGTCCATGATATATTGGACAGAGCTAATGCTAAGTACAAGCAACGCCATGATCAACATCGAGTGTTGCACAAGTTATAGGTGGGCGATAAAGTTTGGCTACATTTGCAGAATGAGAGCCTTGCTGGACCCCACAGCAAGCTTCGCCCACTCTGATATGGGCCATACACCATCACCGAGGTCATCGGTGACAATGCCTTCGAGCTCAGCATCCCACTCTTCCTTGGTCTGCACCCAGTGTTCAACGTAGATCTCCTTCGGCCATACTTTCCACCATTTTTGGACACATCTGACATTGGAGAACAACTCACACCAATACAGCTCAATTCAGACTGCATGGAATAGGCCACAAATAATCAAATCATGGACACACAGATCAAGAAAACTCACCAAAAGAGGATACAGCTATATCAAGTTGTCAAAGCAGGCCAACTCCTTCACCAAGGCGGAGGAGTGGTTCACTAGGGACTAGGTTCAACAAAAATTTCGTCATCTCATGGAGGCTTTGCGCGTAATGGGGACCATTTATTTCTAAGGGGGGAGAAATTATCCAAGTTGATATTGGTGGCCACCTGCCTATTCCACCTAGACCCCCCAGTCAGTTTCATCTGTTGCCTTGTTCATTTCAGCATTTACTATTTTTAGCATTTTTTCAGGTCCTAAACTTCCGGGGTAGTTTTGACCCCCTAAACAGTGTTTCTTTGGGGTTTGTGGTAGGCCCATGGCCTTAGACTATGGCTTGTGACAAAACGTGTAGTACTCAGAGAGAACTTTCCAACAAGGTATCGTCCGTGCCAAAGTGAGATAATATGACCAAGTTATAACCCCGGGAAGTTGGTTTCTCAACTAACCCCAATGGGGCCCACAAACTCTTGGTGTTACATCCACTGGGGTTGGGGTTTTGGTTGTTTAGGGTTTTATCATGTTTTCCAATAATAAATAGGCCCTTGAGCCTCATTGTAACACAATTCAAAGGCATGTAGCCTCCACATCTCTTCTTTGAGATAAGCTACCATCATTGAGCTATCTTATTTCCATTTTGTTTATAAGTATAGTTTCGTATTTTTCTATTAATGAAATGAAGTGTTTTTTTGCTGCATCTCTGTGTTTATGATTATATCTGCAATTTATTGTGTTCCTGTTTAAGTTCAGATTAGTGGTATCAGAGTGGTCTTCTCTTTCTCTATTTTTCTTTGCATGTCCCCAACTAGGTCAGGGTATAAGGAGTTAGGGCTTGATCTAGTTGAACCATCGCAAGATTAGCCTCACAAAACCCGATGACCTCCCATGGCGAAAGAAAAGAAAGATGATGGGGCAGGAGATCCTTTCAAAATGTTGCTCAAGGAAGCCCTCAAGTGACAAAGGACGCGACGATGGATAACTTTGCCCAGATCCTTTGACAGCTGCCCACGGGCCATGCATCTTCATCTAGTAGCCACTCTGGAGGCACCACTCCTTTTAAGGTACAATTTAACTTCAATATTCCCATATTCGAATGCCTAATAGATGCAGATGCCATAAATAAATGGTTAAATCTATTGGAAGGATATTTTTCAATTCATGACTTTTCCAATCAAGAAAAGATTACTTTTTCACTTCTTAAAGCCACCCCACACATCAAGGACCGGTGGGAAACCTACTGTGAACAAAAGGACAAAAGCGAACCCTCGTTGTTTTCAGCCGCATCCACTTGGAATTCTTTTCGAGACACCATCAAGGAAAAAATATTACCCTGTCGGGAGCTATGAAGACAAATACATAAAGTGGACCACACTACGACAGGGAAGGGACCAACATGTGCCAGAGTTCAGAAATACTTTCCATACCCTTCGCACGAAACTAGGTATCAAGGATACTGAGCAGCATTTGGTGTTCAAGTACTACGGCTATCTACACAAGTACATCTAGGATGAGATGGAGTTTTTATACATTTCCTCACTCAACATGGCGCGTCAGTACACTGTCAAGATTGAGCAGAAGTTTAAACAGAAGAAGCGGGACTTTAGATCTGTGAATCCAAAGCAAGGAAAATGCACCCCCAAACAACAAATAAAAGGACCAAGCCAAGGCGGCACTACCCAGCACAGCGTGTCGAATCCGTGAGTAAATAACAACACCCCGAAGACAAAGAAAGACATGGGAAAATGGTGTGAGCTCCATTAGAGCTCCACTCACAATACAAGTGAGTTTTAGGCCAAGTAATCATTGGTGGCTGAGCTGAAGGTTTCTGAATCAGAAGAAGGTTCCGACTCTGAATTAGAACCTCATAAGAGAACTGAGAAAGGGAATCAGATCATTGATGCGGAGCCCAGTGCCACCGTGGCCACCACCAAAATCTAGAAGATTGAGCCTGAAGATCTAGAGGAGGGGGGATGCCTCTTCCACTCATAGATGTGGGTTAAATGTTCTCTGTTGCAGTTCATTGTCAATAGAGGGAGCCAAAAGAACCTCATTTTAGAAGAGGTCGTGAAGCAGCTGGGCCTAAAGAATATAACACATCCACAACCATACACCATTAGGTGGCTACACCAAGGATGATATCTTCGTGTAAGCCAGCAGTGTCGCCTTCCCTACATCATCAAGCCCTTCATGGATGAGGTATTGTGTGACGTTGATCCTCTTGAAATTTGTGATGTATTGTTAGGACAACCATACTTTTGGAAGCGACATGTTGTATATGAGTCTAGACCTTGCTCTATGATTATTACTTTGGCTAATAAGTTGTACAGGATACCGGAGGTAGCCCCACCTACCGCCATCTCTTTGATCACTACAAAGCAATGCAGTAAGATCATTTCCTAGACCAAGAAATTTGTTTTCCTTATGATACGACCCCAAGGCAAGAAGAAGGTTATGTCCACAGCTTCCAGGCAGGGCTCCTTACACAAAAACAATAGATGGACAAGGTCGAGGAGGAGTACAGGGATATTTTCACCTCACCCAAATGGGTACCTCTGCATTATCAGGTTAAGCACTCCTTCGATCTGACCCCGGGCGCACTGCTGCCCAATGGACCGATCTATCAACACTTTGTTCTAGAGAACAATGAGATTAAGAGGTAGATTCATGAACTATTGTAGAAAGGGCACATTAGGCCAAGCTCATCATCTTGTGGGAGCCCGATTGTATTGGTACAGAAGAAGGATGGGCCCTGGAGGCTATGTATTGACTAACACGCACTGAACAAGATCACTGTCTGGAATAGGTACCCAATCCCGCAGATTGATGACCTTCTGGACCAAGGGGGCCAAATATTTGAGCAATATTGACTTGAATTGAGGTTATCACTAGGTCCCTATCGAACCCTCCAATGTGTGGAAGACTGCCTTCAAATCCAAGGAGGGCCTTTTCAAATGGTTGGTCATGCCATTCCGATTGACGAACACCCATGCAACCTTCATGAGACTGATGGACAACACCTTGTGACCCTTCACCAATGCATTTGTAGTGGTGTATTTAGATGACATCTTGATCTTCAGCCAGAGTTGGAAAGAGCACCTCCACAATATTTGACAGGTCCTTCAAACCCTACGCCACCACAAGTTGTGTGCTAACTTGGAGAAATGCACCTTTAGCCTAGCCCAGGTTCAATATCTAGGGTAAATCATTGATGAGTAAGGTGTACATCTGGATCCATCCAAGTTACAAGTCATTTAGTATTGTCAAGCCCAACCACTCTAACAGAGCTCTGCAGCTTTTTGGGTCTTGCCAATTTCTACCGTATGTTCATTTTAGTGTTATCTCATATCACTTGGCCTTTAAGTCAAGTCACCAAGGGTGGAGTGAAAGCAAATAAAAAATTGTCAAAAACCCAACAACAAGTGTTCTCTGAGTTGAAGAATCTCCTATGTTCTGCACCAGTGCTCACATTACCAGACCTACAACAACCATTTGAGATTGAGACAGATGCCTTCAACTATGCTATTGGTGCAATTATTACTCATTATTCGTGTCTAGCATCTTACCACAATGGGACACTTTCAGACACAGTCCAGAAGTACCCCACTTACGACAAATGAATGTATTCCATTGTGTAGGCCTGCCGTCAACGGAAGCATTACATTTTGGGGAAGGAAACGGTCATCCACACAAACCACGAACCTCTACAATTCATACAGACAGAAGGGAAGTTTCAGAATGATTGCCATCAGAAATGGTCCACCTATTTTCAACAGTTCCATTTGAACATTAAGTATAAGAAGGGAAACACCAATAATTTTTTCGATTGCCTCAACTGACCACCAGTCATGGCACTAATCACAGTGCTCGACTCTTCTGCGCACGAGACATCGGGGTAGCTGCATCTTTACAAGAGCGATACATAATTCAATAGCATATACCAGACACTCCAGGAAGGGAAGCAAGTTCCAAATTTTCAACTTCAGGATGCATTGTTATGACACCTGGGACACATATGTGTTCCTTCAAGTGAGCATGCCAAGATGATTTAGGAGGTGCACTACAGTTGAGTCGTTGGATATTTAGGAGTAGAGAAAACAATGGCGGTATTGCAAAAGTATTTTTATTAACCGAAACTTCGTCAGGATGTTGGGAAGTACATTAGATCTTGCACCGCCTGCACCATTGTGAAACCAACCATCAAGAAGCAAGGCATGTATACTCCTCTACCTACTCCTAGCTGGCCTTGGGAATCTATCTCCACGGATTACATGTCAGGCCTTCCTTCTACTAAGCATGGCAACGATTTTATTTTTGTGGTCATCGACATATTCTCTAAGATGGCCATCATGGTAGCCTAAAAGAAGAGTATCACAACGGAGGTCACTGCTAAGCTCTTCTTTGAGCAAGTATGGGTACACTTTGGGATCCCATAATCCGTTGTCTCAAATCAGGACAACATATTTCTGAGTGCATTTTTTTCAAGTCTCTGGTCGACGTTCGATACAAAATTTACTAAGTCCACGGCCTTCCATCCCCAAAATGATGGCCAAACAAAGGTTTTCAACAGGATGATCGTACATGATCCACACATGTACAACTTGAAGCATCCATGCACTTGGGATGAAATTCTCCCCTATGTCCAACACAGCTACAATAGCGCTCTCCACAACTCAACGGGCCACAACCCCTTTCAGGTAGGGCTGGGATTTTAGCCATTATGCCCCATTAATGTGGTCGTACCATTTGCAACCACTCAGATGGATTTGGCTCACGTTCAGTCTGAAGCTAAAAGGGCTAACAGCTTCATTAAGCACATTCAATACACTTTCCAGTAGGTCCATGATATATATGACAGAGCCAATGCAAAGTACAAGCAGTTCCAGGATCAGCATTGAGTGTTGCACAAGTTCTAGGTGGGCGACAAAGTTTGGCTACATTTGTAGAAGGAGCGCCTTCTTTGACCCCACTGCAAGCTTTGCCCACTTTGAAATGGGCCATACACCATCACCAAGGCCGTCGGTGACAATTCCTTCGAGCTCAGCATCCCATCTTTCCTTGGTTTGCACCTAGTGTTCAATGTAGATCACCTTCAAACATACGTTCCACCATTGTTGGACACATTTGACATTGCAAAACAGCTCACACCAACAAAGCTCAACTCAGACTACATGGAATAGGCCATAACTAATCAGATCATGGACACACAGATCAAGAACACTTTCCAACAAAGGATATAGTAATATCGAGTTGTCCCAGCAGGTCAACTCCTTCACCAAGGCAAGTGGTTCACCTTGGACCACATTCAATAGAAATTTCCTCACCTCATGGAGGTTTTGCACGCAATGGGGACCATTTCTTCCTAAGGGAGGAGGAATGATCCAGGTGGATATTGTTGGCTACCTTCCTATTCCACCTAAACCCCCAACCAGTTTCATCTATTTCCTTGTTCATTTCAGCATTTACTATTTTTAGCAGTTTTTCAGGTCCTAAACTTATGAAGTAATTTTAAACCCCTAAACGACATTTTTTGGGGGTTTGTTGTAGGCCCATAATCGTAGGCAAGGACCTGTGGTGAAACCTATAGTACTAAGAGAGAACTTTCCAACAAGTTATCGTACGCACCAAACGAAGATAATATTATCAAGTTACAACCCCATGAAGTTGGTTGCCCAACTAACCCCGACGACGCCCACAAACTCTTGGTGTTACATCTCCTGGGGTTAGGGTTTTGGTTATTTAGGGTTTTCTCATGTTTTTCGATAGTAAATAGGTGCTGCCAAATATCTTCTCAGTGATAAGCTACCATCACCTAAGCTATCTTATTTCCATTATGTTTGTAAGCATAGTTCAATATTTTTCTATTAATGAAATGAAGTGTTTTTCTGTTGACTATTTGTGTTTATGATTACATATGTAATTTTTTGCATTCTTTTTTAACTTTGGATTAGTTATGTGGAAACGGGTTAAATGCCCCTTTCTGCAGTGGAATCTGATGTAAAAAAAGAACCCGAGAAATATTAATTTCACTCTCTAAGGGGAGAGTGGGATCGATCGGAGATGGAATTGATTCGACCTTTTCATCAACTTGAGTGATATGGGTTTCAAAATCTAAGGGAAGAGTGGGATTGACTAAAATTTGAATGGGATCAATCACTTCATCAAATGATGGTAGCTAAGGTTTTACAACAATTTAGAGGCTTCATCCATATGAGGCCAAATGTGAGTTTGATGACTCCCTTCACATAACCTACAAGGAAACCTAATTTTACCCTATTTCCCTGGAACCTTAGAATCATTAGTTGATGAATCATTAGTAAGTTAATGAGAATCCTCAAATCATACTTCCAAGACCTTAGGAATACTAGGACAATTGATAAGGAAGTGGTCACCTTTACAAAACTCGCAAGGGTATTTGGGCTTATGATGCAAGTTTGAGGTTTCTTCCACATTATCAACCATCACAACCATGGTGGGTTGATTTAATCTATTCTTATCTTACTTATTCTTCTTCTTAGCCTCCTAGTTATTGGAATTAAGACTTTCACCAACTGCAAAAAAAAAAAAAAAAAAAAAAAAAAAAAAAAAAAAAAAAAAAAGTGAAGAGCACATGATGGGTGAAGAAGGTAAAGGATCAACATGAGGTAAAAGATCTGGTTGAGGTTGAGGAGAAGTGTCTAGTTGAGGTGAAGCAACTTAGGTATTTGAAGAAAACAAGGTTGAAATCAACCATACCAGTCAACCTACTGTGAATCTAGGTAGAGACAATGTATCCATGTAAGGAGGAAAAACATTTCCAAAACAAGGAAAAGGACTAGGATCTCTGTTAAGAGGGGTTCCTTGGTTGGTAAATGTAACATCCTCCGCACACATCTACCCAAGAAACTGGCTAGCTGGGGTACACATCCGACAAGAGGCCATTATGATATGATTCAACCTCCTAAGTAACCTTAAGGAAATGGAATCGACGCAAACACACCATACAAACATCCCTCAGGTTCTTCAGGACCCCCAAGAGCTAATCCACCACTCCAGGTGCCCAACCCCTGAGTTAAACTAGCATTTCAATGAATTAGACCTAAATTTGCTCCCATGACAAGTCATGAGTGCAGATCGAAACCTATAGTCTCTCCCACTGATCCGGATTTAAATAGGAACGCAATAGATTACAGAGATAACCATCAATACAGAGATGTGATAACCATAAATAAAGAGATGCAGCGGAAATAACACTTCATTTCATTAATGGAAAATACCGAAATATGCTTACAACCAGAATTGGAAATAAAACCAGCTAGGACGATGGTAGCTTATCTCTGAGAAGAGATGTGTGGCTACATGTCTCTGAACTGTTCCGAACTTGTGTTACAATGAGGCTCGAAGGCCTATTTATTATCGAGAAACAATGGAAAA
>APFE030347222.1:121114-148864 GCA_000404065.3 Pinus taeda
AACTGCTAAAAATAGTAAGTTGTGCTACAATTAAGGAAACTGAAAATGCTGAAAGAGACAATTGTGGGGGTCCAAATGGGATAGGTGGGTGGCCACCAACATCCACCTGGATCACCCACATGCCTGCGAGGGAGAGACAACAGTCTTTGTCAGCCAGTTTGTGCCAAAGACTACAAGATTTAAGACACTTTTTCAAGGCTAGACTCCAAACCAATGCTTAAAACTTGATGAGACTCTCCAAGACATTAAATCACACCAGGCAAAACCTCTAACACCAAACCTGATCAAGGGCTTTACCTAACCAAGCCTAACCATGACAGATATTTTGTCAAACACTTAGTAAATATGCAACCTATAGGTGTAAATAACATATCTAAGCAAAGGGGTATCATAATTATCTGAGATTCAGTATGAAGAATTGTCTCCTTATCACATTAGGTTCCATTTAATCCATTAGGTTGTTCCAGGTCCGGGTGTGAAGAAGGACCCTTCCAAGACCTTTTACTTCCATGATGTGTTAAATTGCATTTTAAAAGAACATTAATGAATACATCTACATGCAGAAAAGAAGAGGAACATAACAATCATCAGCACATGAAAACATAAGTCGTTGATAACAGATTTCGTCCAGGAGGGACTACGTCTCCGGGCCCTGGTGTCAAGATGGTGTAGGATGCTGCATTAAGTGTGTCAATAATGGTGATGTACACAGGAGTGACTCTAAGAGATATTCCACAACCGGAATTCTCAATCAAACTTCTATCAGTATGACACAAAAACATACATGGTGAGCATCCTACCAACATGGCACAAAAGGGATCTCAATGCAAAACACATGCATGACGACAATAAGAGTATCCCAGCAACATACAAAAAGGGATCTCAAAGCATAACATGATGATTTATGACAACAAGTACGTCACATAAAAGATTCTGCATCAAATCAAGCAAGGAATCATGACAACATGTAATAAACAAGATCCTGCATCAACATCAATCAAGGATCTGTGCAACATAATGTAGAAAGAAGAATTACATGAACACATCATATACCTCACAACCAAGGGACATTTGAAGAAGTGGATGTCACACTGCTAAAGCTGCTTGGACCATCGATCTCAAGGCATCGATCGTATGAAGATGGTTGCTCGCACATGAATGTGGACATTTGCACTAGCACTTAGAAAAGTGACTAGAAGGAGAAATGAGAGAATAAGAAATCTGAAGACACCATCAGATTTGTGGCGTCAAGTGGTGTTGAATCAACTGTTCAAAATCCGAATTCTGAGAAGTTGAGAATTCTGGGCTCAAGGAATCTTTTAGATTCCCCTGGGTTTCCTCAAAGATTTTGTTCCATGGATGGACTGGAAATCTGCAACTCAAATGGCGAATCTGATCTCGCCATTGCAATCCCTATGGAAAACCATGAAAAACAAGTATAAACTTGACTATATTTTGAAATGTCAAAATTTTACCTCCTTGGGAAAATTTCATGGCTCATGGTTCGCTCCTTGTTTTTGCTAAAATCATGGTTCCACGTGCATTCTGGAAATGACCGAAATATGCAGAACTTTGATGAAGAAGCGAACAACACCATTGTGTTCATCACGACAAGAGGTGTAAAATCCATATAAAATTTGTCAATTTTTGACAAAGTGAAAATTTTGCCCTCCTGCAAAATTCATGGTTCCTGCATTAAAATATTAATTAATTGCCTAGAAAAGCGTGCTCACATTCTGCCTCCTCGAACTCTATGCAGAAGTAAAAACTCTAAGTTTAAATAAAATTCCTTTAGTGGATTTACCAAGGGAAAGTGGTTGGCGCATTGATAAAAGAGGCAAATAGTTGAGGAGAGGCCGAGGGATCAAATCCCGCCCCTCCCGAAATAATACACAACAGTTCCTTTTGAACCAAAATGATATAATAATGGGGGTCGGGTCCGCATTGGGCAGCCCGCCCCTTAAGCCCCACACTAAACAACATTATCATCATTAACTGTTGTCGACACATATGTATATCGGTGTTTTCCAAAATTAGCGATCAGCGCTTTAACGAGCGGATGTATCGGCGCAATATACGGGAATTTCGCCGATATATCGGTGATCGACATGGTGGTTGGCATAATAATCAGTGATCAGCACGGTCGTCGGCATATATATCAGTGCGATTCATGGAGTATCACTGATATATATAAATATATATATATATATATATATATATTAATATATATATTATAATATATATTTATATTTTATATATATATAGGCGATCGGCTTGATCAGCGCCATATATCGCGCGATTAAAAGGTATCGGGGTATTAATATCATGGCTTGAGGTGTGTCGCAACGGCGCAAAATCTGTCGATAACATGTGTTATGTATTTATATATATGTATATATATATATATATAGGCGTCGCTTGACGTCCGATAATATCGCGCGATAAAAGTTCGGGGTGATATATATATCATGGCTTCAGTGTGCGCAATCGGTGCAAAGATCGGTCGATAACATATGTATGTATTTTAATAATAATATATATATATCTTTATGGGTTGGATTGCATAAGCCGACGGGGTATGACCGTCAACTTAAAATATTAGGTGATGGTTTTGAGGGTTCACGGGGTTATGCTACCGATGCCGAATCATATATACTGTTTTTTTTATATATTATAATAACTCAATATAATAACCATTTTCCATAATTTAAAAAAAAAAAAATGATTTTTGTCTCTTATGCAGGTTTAGGAGACCAATGAAAGAACGCCAAGTGTTAATGGTTGATGGGTTTCCATGTGGGTCCCACCTGCCCTATCATATCAAAATTTGAAGAGCTCTATGTTTCGCATATGAGCTCAGTTTGATGAACCATTTGCACCTCCACGATCAGCACGACAAGATCTACGATCTGGTCCTGGTTCAAGCATAATCCAAATACTTTGATTTGTTGATCCATCTTTGTCATGTGTGTCTCTCCAGAGCCACCTCGATCAATCCTCCCACTTAGGAGCTTTTGGTCCTCCAAAAGCATGAAAAATAATCTGCAACTTTCTTTGTACCCTGTTTGCATCACAAGCATCCTAAAAAGGTCTCGCTTCCATCTCCTTCACCTTTGTTCTTCGAAGCCTTAAGCAACGAGACGACACTTGCTACCTCTGCAACTTGTAGTACATTTTTTTACAAATTACATGCTTTGAATGACATGACCAACTAAAGACCCAAACGTCCCACACTTGCCACGAGTTTATAACACATACTCGGTGGTCAAGTTTACATCAAGATGGATGTAATACTCCAGCTATGACAACAAGACCAACATATCATTGTTGCTTCAAAAAGTGATGGAAAACATCTCATCACTGCAACACATGATTTACATGCATAAGGCCAAACACTACTATTTTGACAAGTGATGGAAACACAGCATCACTTTCAGAGTTTTAACATGCAACTCAAAATACGTCTCAAAGCATGACGAGACATCATTGATGCTGACTACATGATGGAAGCACATCATCACGTTTACATTTTAAAATGCAACAAGTGATTTACAAAAGAATGACCATGAAACGACAACATGTCTAGAAACCATTTCTCACTTATCTTTGTGAATAGGTCATCTCCTTGAGGTGTTTTTGCTTGTGAACAACTGCTCTTCCTGGTTCACACACCGACGCTTTGTCTTTAAGGCGCTGCTCTAGATGGAGCTTCCAGCAAGTGGCTCTTTGATGGCCATTTTTGTCGCAATGACTGCAGTAGGTTTTCTTCCTCCATATTTGCTTAACTTGTTTCTTTTCACGCTATTAAGAGGGTCTTTCATGCCTCATGAGTGCTGCCATTCTTTTCCTACACTTAGAAAAGGTATGGTTAGGCAAACCACAAAAGGTACATGTTTTTCAATGCCTTGATCTTCGTTCATGATTAACAACATGATCATAATCAAAATGAACGTTCGAAGATCGAAAATGGTTATACCTTCCCTTGTTTTCTCTGATGTCAGTATGGCGATGAGCGCTTGCCTCAGCTCTCTCCCTGCAATGGGCACTGCCATGGGATGATGGGGATGTTTTCCCATCATTCTCTTTCCTCGATGATGTCTCAGATGAATCTAACACCTTCGAGCACTCTCCTTTAGTGTACCTCAAGCCTACAAATGGATGTTCATGCACAACCTCCAAAGGTGGAGTTATGCCTTGGTTATTAGCACCAAGTTCTTCTTTCTCCCCGTGCCTCATCCTTGTAAGGAGCCTCATGTTTGTCCCTGTAATTGGGATCTCCAAATCTCCAACAAACATCATACTATGAGAAGATGAAATCGAAAGGAAATCAACATCTTTTACCTTCTCTTTCAATTTGGAAAGAACTGATGAGGGCTACTCATCATCCATCATTGGTGGTTCGCTAACTGTCTCAGCACATTCCCCAACTTCTTTCGTGACATACCCAAGTCCTGCCTGATGGGCTAATTCTTCTACTTTGATGGGGTTGACAATGCCTTGGCCATTAATGCCCAAGTCTTTTCCTTCATACCCCATTCTCTTCAATAGTTTGGAGCCAATTCCTGTGGTATGATTTTTGAAAATAGTGAAATCATTATCAGGAAACATACATGAAGATGGAGAACTACATTTTACCTCACACAGGTCACGTTTTAGCTTCTCCAGGGCCTCATCCTTTCTTGCAGTTGTCATAGAAAACTCTATTTCTCCTCTTTCTCTTCATGTAGACGCATCTTCAATTCATCGTTCTCTGTTTGAAGATTATGTTTGTTTTGCTTTAGTTCATCCATGGCCTCTTCTATGGCTTATAACTGAAGCTGCAATCGCTCCTTTTCCTCTGTATCTTTCTGGAGAGTTTCATACATAATTTCACTCTCTTGGAAATGTTGAGCCTGGTTTCGTACATCGCTCTTTCATCCTCTGTCATTGTTCACCCTGCAATTCACATCAACACAAAGACCACTCTGATAACACTTGATCCAGGTCCGGGAGTGAAGAAGGACCCTTCCAAGACCTTTTACTTTCATGATGTGTTAAATTGCATTTTAAAATAACATTAATGAATACATCTGCATGCGGAAAAGAAGAGGAACATAACAATCATCAACACATGAAAACATAAGACGTTGATAATGGAGTTCGTCCAGGAGGGACTACGTCTCCAGGCCCCGGTGTCAAGATGGTGTGGGACGCTGCATTAAGTGTTGTCAATAATGGTGATGTACACAAAGCTAATGTCTCAATCATACAAGGAAATATTCCCTTACGCAGGAGTGGCTTTAAGAGATATTCCACAACCAGAATTCTCAATCAAAATCCTATCAGTATGACACAAAAACATGCATGCTGAGCATCCTGCCATCATGGCACAAAAGGGATCTCAATGCAAAACACATGCATGATGACAACAATATTATCCCATCAACATACAACAAGGGATCTCAAATCATAATGTGATGAGCTATGGCAACAAGTACATCACATAAAACATTTCACATCAAATCAAGCAAGGAATCATGACAACATGTAATAAACAAGATCCTACATCAAAATCAATCAATGATCTGTGCAACATAATGTGGAAATAAGAAGTACATGAACACATCATATACCTCACAACCAAGGGCCATCTGAAGAAGTGGATGTCACACTGCTGAAGCTGCTCGAACCATCGATCTCAAGGCATCGATTGTATGAAGATCGTTGCTCTCACATGAATGAGGACATCTGCACTGGAACTTAGAAAAGTGACTAGAAGGAGAAATGAGAGAATAATAAATCTGAAGACACCATCAGATTTGTGGGATTGAGTAGTGCTGAATCAACTGTTCAAAATCTGAATTCTGAGAAGTTGAGAATTTTGGGCTCAAGGAATCTTTTAGATTCTACCGAGATTCCTCAAAGATTCTATTCCATGGATGGACTAGAAATATGCAACTCGGATGGCGAATATGATCTCGCCATTGCGATCCCTATGGAAAACCATGAAAAACAAGTATAAACTTGACTATATTCTCAAATGTCAAAATTTTACCTCCTTGGGAAAATTTCATGGCTCATGGTTCTGCTCCCTGTTTTTGCTGAAATCATGGTTCCACGTGCATTCTGGAAATGACCAAAAATTCAGAACTATGATGAAGAAATGAATAGCACCATTGTGTTTTTGGCGACGAGAGGTGTAAAATCCATATAAAATTTGTCAATTTCTGACAAAGTGAAATTTTTTTCCTCCTGCAAAATTCATGGTTCCTGCATTAAAATATTAATGAACTGAACTACCTAGAAAAGCATGCCCGCATTCTGCCTCCTCGAACTCTATGCAAAAGTAAAACTCTGAGTTTAAATAAAATTCCTTCGGCGGATTTACCAAGGCAAAGTGGTTGGCGCATTGGTAAAAGAGGCAAATGGTTGAGGAGAGGTTGGGGGATCAAATCTTGCCCCTCCCATAATAATATACAACAGTGCCTTTTGCACCAAAATGATACATTAATGGGGGTCGGGTCCACATTGGCGGCCCGCCCGTTAAACCCCACACTAAACAACATCATCTGTGTTAACCGCTGCCGGCACATATGTATATCGGCTTTTTCCGAAATCAGCGATCAACGCTTTGACGAGCGGATGTATCAGCGCGATATACGAGAGTTTTGCCGATATATCGGCAATCGACATGGCCGTTGGCATAATAATCAATGATCAGTGTGGTCTTCAGCATATATATCGGTGTGATTCACGAAGTATCACCGATATATATCTTGGCAATCGGCTTGATCGGCAAAGATAATATCGGTGCGATAAAAGGTGTCAGGGCTATATATATATATATATATATATATATATATATGGCTTCGAGGTGTGTCGGCGATCGGCACAAAGATCAACTGATAACATATGTTATGTATATATATATATGGGTTGCGATTGCGATAAGTCCAACAGGGATTATGGTCGTTGGCCTTAAAATATATATGCGATGGTTTTAAAGGGTTCGGCTGGGGTTATGGCCGCCAATCCCGAAACCATATATTATTTTTTTATATAGTTATTAATAACTATATATAATAACCATTTTCCATTAAAAAAAAAAAAATGATTTTTGTCTCTTATGCAGGTTTAGGAGACCAATGAAAGAACACCAAGTGCTAATGGCTGATGGGCTACCATGTGGGTCCCACCTGCCCTGTCATATCAAACTTTGAAGAGCTCTATCTTTCGCATATGAGATTGGTTTGACGAACCATTCACACCTCCGCGATCAGGACGACAAGATCTACGATTTGTTCCTAGTTTGAGCATAATCCAAACACTTTGATATTTTGAGCCATCTTTGTTCTGTGTGTCTCTCTCAGATAACCTGGCTCTGATACCACTTGAACCAGGTTCAGGTGTGAAGAAGGACCCTTCCAAGACCTTTTACTTTCGTGATGTGTTAAAATTTCATTTTAAAATAACACCAGCGAATACATTTGCATGTTGTAAAGAAGAGGAACATATCAATCATCAACACATGAAGACATAAGCGTTGATAACGGAGTTCATCCAGGACGGACTACATCTCCAGGCCACTACATTAAGTGTTGTCAATAAAGGTGATGTACACAAGAGATGTTGTCGTGATCATACAAGGAAAAATACCCTCACACAGGAGTGGCTCTAAGAGATATTCCACAACTAGAACTCTCAATCAAAAGAGTCCTATCAGTATGATACAAAAACATACATGATGAACATCCCGCCAACATGGCATAAAAGGGATTTCATAAACAAAACATGCATGATGACAACAAGAGTATCCAAACAACATACAACAAGGGATCTCAAAGCATAACATGAAGAGTTATGACAGCAAGTACATCATATAAAAGATTCCACATCAAATTAGCAAGGAATCATGACAACATATAATAAATAAGATCCTGCCTCAATATTATCAAGTATCTATGCAACATAAATAAGAAGAAGTATATAAACAATAATCATATACCTCACACCATGGGCCATCTGATGAAGTGGATGAAGAAGTGGATGTTCATATCTTTATGAAAACAATCCACAGTGAATAGTTGTTCACATTGTCGATGGGCAGGCAGGGTCGTTACCATTATGGACTCCGACCTCTCTACGAGTGGCCATATGAAGAAGTGGGGGCATCTGAAATAGCTATCAATAAGCTACAGCTTGCCGAACATCAATCTCACAGCATCGCTCGTAAGAAGAAGACTGTTCTGGACTATGTCGTTGTCGCTCGCTAATCAGACATCTCTGGCTAATCAAGAAGAAGACTGCTCAAGCTTTGTAGCACTTTGGCTACAACTCTGCATTCATGCTTTCCTGAATGACCCACAGCACTGTCTAGCTATCGCAGCCTCCTCATTAGCTCTCTGGCACTCAGGCTTTCACGCACATTCTAGCATAGGCTCTCGGGCTCTTGGCCCTCTCTGGCACACAGGCTCTCTGGCTCTTCAGCACGCCATCCTCAGGCACTCTACCTCCATCGTGTTTTTATAACACGTTTTGGGACAAGGCCGCATAAAAATTGGGCTCTATTTGTTTATAATAGAAGTCGTTGAACAGAAGGTTCACTAGCGCAACAAAACCCCAAAACTAACATTTTTTCTGTTAAAACAGAAAAATACACGTGGAACAAAAAAATACACAGAAAACATTGAAAAATCCGATAGACCGGATTTCAAATTTCATCAAATCGAGCTTTATTTGCCTATCGGGTCTGTGTTGATCGCAATCGCATGTCGCTAATGTTAATGGCCTTGTATATCGGGGAATCACCGATCACCGATATGCCGATTTGATCCTGGTCGTTGATCTGTCCCGATCCAATGGTGGGCGATCAGTGTCAGCGAATGCCAAAGGCAGAACCTCGGGTTACAGTGACAGCAATATGCGATAGCGATCAACGATGAGAATCCCTATTTTTGCTTAAATCATGGTTCCACGTGCATTCTAGAAATGATTGAAAAGTACAAAACTCTGATGAAGAAACGAACAATGCCATTTCTCTCGTGGTGATAAGAGGTGTAAAAACCATATAAAATTTGTCAAATTCTGACAAAGTGAAAATTTTTCCCTCCTGCAAAATTCATGGTTCATGCATTAAAATATTAATTAATCTGCCTTCTACCTTGAAATTTGTGCCTGCAGTCTCTCTCCTCCTCGAACTACGTGCAGAGGTAAAAAACACTGAGTTTAAATAAAATAACTTCGGCGGATTTCCTAAGCAACCTTAAGGAAATGGAATCGACGCAAACACACCATACAAACATCCCTCGGGTGCTTCAGGACTCCCAAGAGCTAATCCACCACTCCAGGTGCCCAACCCCTAAGTTAAACTAGCATTTCAATGAATTAGACACAAATTTGCTCCCATGACAAGTCATAAGTGCGAATGTAAACCTATAGTTGCTCCCACATGCCTACGAGGGAGAGACAACAGTCTTTATCAGCCAGTTTTGTGCCAAAGACTATGAGATTTAAGACACTTCAGGGCTAGACTCCAAACCAATGCCTAGAACTTGATGAGACTCTCCAGGACATTAAATGAAACCAAGGAAAAACCTCTAACACCAAACTTGATCAAGGGCTTGACCTAACCAAGCCTAACCATGACAAATATTTTGTCAAACACTTAGTAAATATGCAACCTATAGGTGTAAATAACGTATCTAAGCAAAGGGGTCTCATACTTATTTGAGATTCGGTATGAAGAATTGTCTCCTTATCACATTAGATTTGATTTAATCCATTAGGTCATAGATACATTGATCATTAAAAAAAATTAATAACATAATGAGATTCATACATGACTGTTGTCATAAAACATATAAATAACTAGCATAATAGGGGTTGAAATATCCATGATATCATAGCCATATAAACCACATATAATCCATCATAATACTCATAGAAATAAAAAGAGAAATAACCTTTTTTTAGTGATGCAAAATCCAAACCCGGGATGAGACTTCCACGTTCCACCCAACTATAGAGTGGTTGAGCCAAATCTCTCTTCAGCCATTCACCCTCAAGCCATATTCCAAGCATGATTGTGGGATCTCATAGAACACATCAATCAAAAATCATACAGGGCTTCCAGAGGCCATCCACCTCATCCATCAAACATTGATTCCACCTCACTGTCGGACATCACACCACCATCATCAGATTAGTCTCTATCCTAACCTTCCAAGGCTCCAGAGCGTTTGTTCCAACCTCGCTCCCAAAACTAGTAACTCAACCCACCGCTGCCACCAAGATCCAGAGCGTTTGTCCAACCAAGGCTTCCAGGCCTAGCTACTCAACCCACAGAGGGCTTCCAGAGTGTTTGTCCACCTAAGTCTTCCAGGACTAATAATTCAACCCAAGTTGTTAAAGGGATTCCAAAGCATTTGTCCAACCTCAGCTTCTAGGGCTAGTAACTTAACCCGAGCCGTTACATGGCTTCCAGAGATTTTATCCAACCAAGGCTTCCAAGAACCAATAGCTCAACCCCAACTAAGGAAGCATTAGAACCAACCAAAACAAAACAAGGAAAAACACCCACAATCTCCATGATTATCAAGAAAATGGAAAGGTTAAGCAAATCCATTGTCAATCCAGGAAATTCTCCATGCCAGTGACAGATCATGACCAAGAAACCACATGCATGTGTCATGCATGCCAAAACTAGTGAAGAAATCATACATGTAACTCGATAGCTGCAAGAAAATTTGATGTAGTTGTTGATCCCGAGGACCTCTTATGCCTTTGTTCTTTTGTACACACACTAGATCGATTGCCACACCCAGCAAACACCTAGTGCCTTCTCCTCCACCAGGTGCACATACACATAGTGTGCATGGCACACATACAACCACACATGCCATACAACATCATGCAACGCATGCACTTATACCTGACATACAACACATACACCTACACCCAGTGTACAACACAACACAATACATACGCCAACATCAGGTGTACAACACAGTACATACACCTACACCTGATGTACAACATAGCACAAATATGTATCTAGAATGCAACACAATGAATGCATATATCACGATACCATGACTACACAATGCACATACATAGTATTGCATGTCCGCAACACAGCATGTACGACATGCACTCAATCCCACACGTACACCAGTACTACATGTACCAAGCACCAACTAAACAACATGTGCACAACATCATATGTACACGACACTACCTACACAATATGTACACAACACCATATGTACACTGCACCATTATACAATGTGTACACAATACCACATGTACACAGTACCACACGCACGACATGTATGCGACACCACATGTACACAACACCACATGCAAGACATGTACATAGCACCACTTGCACACAATACCACTTGTAAAACATGTACACGACAACACATGCACATAGCATCACTTATACAATCATGCACACCACACCATATGTACATAGCACCACATGTACAACATGCAAGCAACACCATTTGTACATAGCACTGCATTCCCAACAGTTAAATAGCATCATTTGTACACAGCACTACATATCCAACATGTGCACATCACCATATGCACACAACACCACATATCCATCATGCACACAGTACAATATGTACACAATACCACAAATCCAACATGTACATAGCACTATCTATACCCAACACTAAATATATGCAACATTGATATAACATTATTTGTACTAACACCCTGTACATAATATTGAATAAACGACATGTACATGCACTACATATGCACAATATTTCATGCGCACAATCACCACATATGCAACATTTACAACATGTATGACACATGCACAACAATAATAGCACACATCCGAAACCACACCACCTTACCAAGCAACCTCACTTCCAGTTTCTTATTCATGCTTATCATGTCGCAGACACAGTGCTTTCATTTCGCTGATGTACCCCTTGGTATAACATGTCCATAACATAGACATAATATAATCACATAATATCAATTCATAACCACATGATATTGACCTCATATATTTTTCATGACTACTCTTCCCAATTGATTCCTCGTAAGACCAGGAACCTCTTCATGCCATTTACTTGTGTAAGCAATCACTCTTCCACAAGAATGATTACTTATGACCTTATCGAATAGTGACATAGATACATAGACACATACATAACATCAACATAAAACAATCATGATACATGATGACACTGTCAGATAACAATGTACATACATACATATATGCATATGATCATTAGCATAAATCAATCATGATCACACCATAAATATTAGATATCAAGGTCAAGGTTAAGATAACTTCCTTTATTCATGCACAACATTGAGAACCACCATTCCCAACTTAGTCAAACCATCCAACATCTCAGGTCCATTTACTTCCACTTTTTTTGGTTACCTTTCTCATGTTCATATTGTCACCATCTTTTTACGATAATGGACCCAACCAGTCCAACCGAATGTCATGGTTTTACCCTTCATTGCGCTTACTCATGCACATAGCTTCATTTGAATCTTACATTACCTTTCACGTACCACACAACTTTCCTGATCTCCATCAACTTTCCTCTTTCCCAACCAATCCCCAAGACTCAAAACACAAAAGGCAAGTCAAGAAATAAATAAGAAGAAGATCATGAAAACCAATGAAAACAATACAACACCACAACCAAAGTGGCAAGGCCTTCCACCAGACATAAACAAAACAAAAAATCAAGCTCAATAAATCATAAAATGCCAAAAGCACATCCACACCATCTCTCAAGGGGCTCCAATTCCCTTGACAGATCCACCTGCAACTAGAGATGGCCAAAATACCTGTCAAGTACATGTTCATGACTATAGCACATATCCACATAATGTCAGACAAAATCAAGGTTAAGAAGACTTTATGTATGCAAAGCACTCATTCGTTGGGAATTAAGGTTTACAAAGATAGCCAAAGGAATTCTTGTGCAATTCCTTTCTTTTACCCTTTTTACCTTGTTGCAATCGAGGCTTAGTATGTATTGTCACATCACCCAACTGTTAGTAATATAAACACATCAACTATTACCTTATCAGGCCAATGACAATATGGTTCCTACATCTCCTCACACATGTCAACCACGTGTTCCAAATATCAAGACAATCATATCTTATCAATTGAAATCAACCTTTACCAAGACTAAAAAATATATCATAATCCATAGTCAACTCATAGTCATTAGACATAATTCTACAACTATCACCTGCTACACTCAAGTACTCATCGATTGTCTCAACACATAGGTATTAGTACAATCATCTTAAAACAATATTATTGGAACACATACTCATATTATGCAATTCATCAAACATTCGACCAATTTGCAAACATACCGTGTTAAACGAATGAACCAAACGACGTAATATACACCAAACATTTGAACACCAAATAGATGATGTAGTCAAAAAATCAAGCACCAAATATACGAAATAAGCGAACTCATACCTTAGTGTATTTCGGGGGAGGTTATCTTGTCTGCACAATCAATCTAGGTTAGCATGATACAACTTCACAACATATCAACTCAAACCTAAATCATGCTATCCATAGTAGTAAATAACTAACATGTTCACGTCATAATCTCATAAGCATTTGTCGTTCATGCATAGAAATCACATATGTACGATCAGTATAGATTAGTACGCCACCATATCACAAATATGTCGGCTCATACCTGAATATCGCAACCATAACCATCTACATAAGTCAAACCAGGTTAACACAATACATATAACATCAAGATATTCAATGCAATGAACATAACCATCACGCATATGACCAATCCAAATTAGAACATCAAGATTTCAACGAAATAACCCTAATCATCAATTTAATAGCACATAACAATAATAAGCTTTATATCATGCCCATCAACAACATAAAATGTAATCGTCAAGCTAATTGTCATATATCAACAACAAGTTAACCTATAACATACTCATCAACAACATATCATATAACATAATCATTAAGCTATCTAACTTAACCAACAATAGCAATTCTTACAACCACATGTTACTATCATCCTTGACTATCTGACTTATGTGCATATGACTATGCTAATCAACTATCATCTATGAGATACGTAACAATAACATCAAAAGACATGTACATAACCTAATATATATAACCCTAATGCATATAATAATCCTTAACTTACATACCTACATGCCCAACATACAAACATGTATGACGACGTGTTGTTGCCTCAAGGTTCAATGTTGCAACTTCACTTTGATGATCTGCATCTCTTGCTTTACCTCATTCAACACATTAGCATCATAAAAACTGATAGCATCATGATGACCTAAATTTCATACAATGACTTCACAAGGCATGTTTGATGTACACTTCATGCATAACTATAACCAAGACCATGCATGCATAACAACTGCATATAAACATATAACAAATGAGTACCAAACCATACACACACCATTGTAGATAGAGTCCAGTCATCAATGTATGACCATACCAACTACACAAACCATGACCTCATGCATGACAACAAAAACAACCTCACGTGAACTTGATAATATGTGATCACTAACGTACATAACAATGCATAATCAACCATACACACATGAAGACATACTCCATGACCACACCTTCAAACTTCACATGGTGACATCACTATAACCATGATCAACACCATGCGAATGCAACAAGGACATGGACTACATGCATAAGGAACACATATGCAACCAACACGAAAGCATGATCAACACATAGCCCAAGGAGAGCACAACCACGCTCTGATACCACTCTGTAACACCCTCTGCACACATCTACCCAAGCAACCGTCCAGTCGGGATAAACATGTGATGAGAGGCCACTATGATATGATTCAACCTCCTAAGTAACCTTAAGGAAATGGAATTGATGGAAACACACCATATAGATATCCCTCAGGTGCTTCAAGACCCTTAGGAGCTAATCCACCACTCCAGGTGCCCAACCCCTGAGTTAACCTGGCATTTCAATGAATTAGACAGATTCACTCCCATGACAAGGCATGAGTGTGAATGTAAACCTATAGTCACTCCCACATGCCTACAAGGGAGAGACAACAGTCTTTATCAGCGAGTTCTATGCCAAAGACTACGAGATTTAAGACACTTTTTCAGGGCTAGCCTCCAAACCAATGCCTAGAACTTGATGAGACTCTCCAAGACATTAAATGATACCAAAGCAAAGCCTCTAACACCAAAATTGATCAAGGGCTTGACCTAACCATGACAAACATTTTTTCAAACACTTATCTGAGATTAGGTATGAAGCATTGCTTCCTTATCACATTAGCTGCCATTTCATCCATTAGGTCATAGATACATTGATCATTAAAAAAGTAATATCATAATGAGAGCCATACATAATTGTTGTCATAAAACATATAAATAACCAACATAATAGGGGCAGAAATATCCATGAAATCACATCCATATAAACCACATATAATCCATCATAATACTCATAGAAATAAAAAGAGAAATAAACTTTCATTACATATTCCAGGCCTGACTGTGGGATCTCATAGAACACATCAATCAAAACTCATCCAGGGCTTCCAGAGGCCATCCACCTCAACCCATCAAACAATAATTTCAACTCACGGTCAGACATCACAACACCATCATCAGATTAGTCTCTATCCTAGCCTTCCATGGCTCCAAAGCGTTTGTTCCAACCCGGCTCCCAGGACTAGTAACTCAACCCATGGCTATTGTTAGGCTTCAGAGCATTTTTCCAACCAAGGCTTCTAGGACTAGTAACTCAACCCACCAAGGTCTTCTAGAGTGTTTGTCCAACCAAGGCTTCCAGGACGAATAACTCAACCCAAGTTGTTACAGGGCTTCCAGATCATTTTTCCACCCAAGGCTTCTAGGGCTAGTAACTCAATCCAAGTTGTTACAGGACTTCCAGAGAGTTTTCCCAACCAATGTTTCCAGGAACTAATAACTCAACCCAAGCTAAGGATACATGAGAACCAACCAAAACAAAACAAGGAAATAAACCCACAATCTCCATGGCTATCCTGAAAATGGAAAGGCTAGGAAAATCCACTATCAATCCAGGAAATCATCCATGCAGTGACAGATCATGACCAAGAAACCATATGCATGTGCCATTCATGCCAGAACTAGTGAGGAAATCATACATACAACTCGGTACCTGCAAGAAAATCTGTTGATCCCAATGCCCTCTTGCGCTTTCGTGCTCTTCCTTTGCCCTCTTGCTCCAAAACTCCAAGTATGTCGCACCCTCCAAGAGTGCTCCAAGAAAACTCTAAGTATCCAAGAGTATGACAGAGAGAGAGAGAGAATAATGAGAGATCTCCAAAACTGAACTGATCAAGTCTTGCCCACTAATCCTCAGAAGCCTTCTTATTGATAAGGCCTCTATTTTCTTATTTTCATTATTTTCCTTCATTTTCCTCCTTGCATGCAACCTGTGACATTTCACCTTCCTTTTCTCATAATCTCCATTATTTTCATAAATAAATGTGACAAAATACCCTTTTTCCTCTTTAATGCCTTTGCTAATTTCCTTAGCCATGAACAACCAAATGAACACCCACTAGGATGTCTTGCCCATCATTCAGCTTGGAATACGTGTCCCATCACCATGGCATTTTATAGTTTTACATGTTTTTTTTCACTAGGGTTGTTATAGAACCCTCCCCCTTAGGGGAACATCATCCTCGGTGTTCAATGACACCTATAACCAAAAAGATTGTTGAAACAAAACACACTTCCCATGGAGCTTTATAGCACAACCCATTACAGTATTTACAATGACCACTGCTGAAACATGACAATCATATTGTTTACTGGAGCTTTATAACACAAATCATTACGGTATTTATAATCCACATATACACATACACATTTGCTTCAACTAGAAAATAACCATACTGCCTATGGAGCTTTATAAATCCAGCTCGATATGGTATTTACAATAATATACACATATACACATTTTCTCGACCAGAAAATAAAAAGATACGATGCCTACATCCACAACAAGCGAATCTAGAGGCTCACACGTCCACCCTCAAAGTATTACTAGGATTCACATCCTTCCCAAGAAGTCCAGAATCTACTGCCACAGTCAAAGTTGCATCAAATGTCTAGCGTTGCAATCATGCGTCACTTGTCCTCTCAGTGAACAATTACTGACTAACTATTTCCAGGGCACACTCCTAATGTGCATCTGATTCCATCTGGCAATACTAATGACCAAAACCAAATCCAACCACAAAATTCCCTTCTCTTCTACACAGTCCATCAGGAATCCGGTCAACTCTTCCTTGAAGTCACTCACCTTCCAAGTTCTGTTGGCACCCCCATCTTGGGAATTCCATCCCTTGGCAAGGATTTCGTGCATCTCAAGATTCAAAAACGAAGGCATATACGTGCTCAAAACCATGATATTGACCATAGCATGCTCATGGAAATCAATGGACATAATTGGGTACCAGTGTCCCACAATGGCCCTATTCCTAAAGTGCTTTACCAACATACTACTGCACGTTCCAATTCCTTTTTTTGTTGAAATTTCTTGCATTTGATTTCAATCACCCAACCTAGCATTTCATGCATTCATGTACCAAGCACATAACTTCCATTAGATTTAAAATAAATTGAAATAAATACACATCATACCTTATTGGTAGCTCATCAATAAAGTACATTTGCAATCATGTTCGCTTCCTGTCACAACAAGTCAAACTAGCATCATGTATAAAAAAATCACATTAGGTTAGCTCAAAACATAATCATCATAGGTCATAACCATAAATCACATGTAACCATCATAAATCAGAATCATAGATCAAATGTAATCATCATAGACTAGAATCATAAATCATATTCATAGTAAAACTGAAATACAATACTGATACTTATCCTTCATCGATCCTTACTTCTGCCTTTATTATTTTGTACACACACCATATCGGTTGCCACACCCAGAAAACACCCAATGCCTTCTCCTCCACCAGGTGCACATACTCATAGCGTGCATCACACACATACAACCACACATGTCATGCAACACCATGCAATGAATGCACCTATACCCGACATACAACACATACACCTACACCTAGTGTACAGCACAACACAATACATACGCCAACATCGGGTGTACAACATAATACTTACACCTATGCCTGATGTACAACATAACACAAATATGTATCTAGAGTGAAACACAACGAATGCATATGTCACAATACCATGACTACACAATGCACATACATAATACCGCATGGCCGTAACACAAAATGTACGACACACACTCAATCCCACGTGTACACCAGTACCACATGTACCAAGCACCACCTACATAACGTGTGCATAACATCACATGTACACGACACCACCTGCACAACGTGTACACAACGCCATATGCACATTACACCGTTGCACAATGTGTACACAACGCCATATGCACATTGCACCATTGCACAATGTGTACACAATACCACATGTACACAGTACCACATGCATGAGATGTACGTGACACCACATGCAAGACATGTACACAGCACCACTTGCACACAATGCCACTTGTACAACATGTACATGACACCACATGTGCATAGCATCACTTGTACAATCATGCACACCACACCATATGTACATAGAACCACATGTACAACATGCACGCAACACCACTTGTACATAGCACTACATTCCCAACATTTACATAGCATCATTTGTACACATCACCACATATCCAACATGTGCACAGCACCATATGCACACAACACTACATATCCGTCATGCACAGAGTACAATATGTACACAATACCGCATATTCAACATGTACATAGCACTATCTATACCCAACACTAAATATGCAACATTCATATAACATTATCTGTACTAACACCTTATACATAATATTGCATAAAACACATGTACAGACATTACATATGCACAATATTGCATGTGCACAATCATCATAGATGCAAAATTTACAACATGTATGATATATGCACTACAGTCATAACACACATCCGAAACCACACTACCTTACCAAGAAACCTTTCTTCCTTTGTCTTTTTCATGCTTATCCTAGCATGCCGCAGAAACACTTCCTTCATTTCACTGAAGTGTCCCTTGGTATAACCTGACCATAACATAGACATAATATAATCGCATAATATCAACTCATAACCACGTGATACTGACCTCATATATGTTTCATGACTACTCTTCCCAATTGATTCCTCATAAGACCAGGAACCTCTTCATGTCATTTGTCTGCATAAGAAATCATTCCTCCACAAGAACGATTCCTGATGACCCTGTCGGACAGTGACATAGATACATAGACACATACATACATATATATAAACATTAGCATAAAACAATCATGATCCATGATGACCCTATCAAATAACAATGTACATACATACATAGATGCATATAATCATTAGCATAAAGAAATCATGCTCACACCATAAATACTAGAAATCAAGGTCAAGGTTAAGAGAAATTCCTTTATTCATGCACAACATACACAAAATTGAGAACTACCATTCCCAACTTAGTCAGTCATCTGACGTCTCATGTCCATTTACTTAAACTTTTTTTGGTTACCTTTCTCATGTCCATACTGCCATCGTCTGTTTACCACAATGGCCCCAACCACTCCAACCGATTCTGATAGTTTTACCCTCTGCTACACTTACTCATGCACAAAGCTTCATTTGAATATTACATTACCTTTCGGGTACCATTCCCAAGCTCCACCAACTTTCCTCTTTCCCAACCAATCCCCAAGACTCAAAACACAAAAGACAAGTCAAGAAACAAACAAGAAGAAGATCATGAAAACCAATGACAATAGTACAACAACACAACCAAAGTTGCAAGGCCTTGCACCAAAAAAAGAAAGAAAGCTCAACAAATCACAAAATACCAAAAGCACAAGATTAGAAACAAATATTATGACTCAATCCCCATGGTTCCTAAGGAAAGCTCAACCCGAACCTTATTCAGAATTTCGTGGCAATCTCTCTTGCCATGTAACTCTATGCATCATACTTCCATAAACACATAATTGTTAGTGCATAAATAAACATAACAATACACCAGTTAGCTCACTTTGTTGTGCTAATCACGTTGCTTTCTGTTGGCTTGAGTGGGCCTAACCTAGGTTCTGCGTTAATTAGCCAAACAAATCCCTATAATACTGGCCCTTTTGGCATCAGCCCATGGAGCACGGACCGAAGTCTCACCTGAAGCAGTATTGGGGGATGTTGGAACCAATTTTCTGCACCCTGAGATGGTCATGATGTCATTTTATTCCCTTTATTCATGCCTTCGCATAGGACAATTCACTCTAGGGCTTGCCAGACGAGCCCTCTATTCAGTCCTTCAATACCTCCGCGAAAGGGTACAACTGACCTTCGTGTAGCCCTAACCCTTGATCTAGACACTTTCGCATTGCTAAGACAACATATCGTTCAGATTCCTAAACTAGTCTAAGTTTCTTACTTATCTTCTTAGATACTCATAGTTAGCATCGCGTAAACAGATATTCTTATATGTGTTTAGTTACCCAACATAATCATACACATTCGCACATCACATAAGCATTATAAAGGAAATTCATACATAAAATGATAAGATGCATTAATCAGAACAAAGACATAGAAATTGAAGAATAGTTCTCTTTATTGATTTCTTCCAATTGATTACAGACTCTAACCACCCTACACACACAACTGCAGGGGTCCGCGCACTCAGCAGCGGACTTCTACCCTAGGCCTCTGCACACTCAGCTGCAGAGCCTCTACCTACGTTACAACCCAAAACTTAGACTCTAGCTCAAACCTACGACTCTCTTCTCTATTTCTTTTTCTAAACTACTTAGTGGCTTAGCTCTTTTTATACAATCCCATGGTCCATGGACCATGGGTAGATCTCTTATAGTTGACTTTACTTCACAAAACTAAGGGTGGACAACCCTTTATGACTTATGACACCTTCGTGCTTTGTGACCGCAAAATGTGGAGTCTTTACAAGTTTATTACAAAATTTGACTCAAACATGGGCTTTTACCCCCAAAACTACCCTTTGGCGGATTTCGTTCCCAACAGGCCCCCAACACAAACATCCTGATTCGCCCTTGAGTCACTCGGTAGGTGCAGAGATCTTTGCGTGAAGCCCTTCCAGCTCGACTCGTATGACCGCAACCTCAGTCATGCACTGAGTTGTCGCCTGCTTCGCGTCT
Organism: Pinus taeda; assembly: GCA_000404065.3. Taxonomy (NCBI): domain Eukaryota; kingdom Viridiplantae; phylum Streptophyta; class Pinopsida; order Pinales; family Pinaceae; genus Pinus; species Pinus taeda. The sequence goes on from APFE030347222.1 coordinate 142,389, forward strand.
TCCACTGTCTTCTCGGTCACTGCTCTTGCGTTGTCAGCCTGAAACTTTTGTTGTGTTTCCTGCAAAGTCATAAGATTTCCTTCGATATCGCCCATCGCTGCGTAAGCCTCATCCATCTAGGGCTTTAGTCTCACCTTGAGGACTTCTTCCTTGTGCAGCGTTGTGTCCACCTGTTCTTTTAGCTGCTTCGCATCCTGCAGCTTGGCTAGTCTCTATGTAAGCGCGACGATTCGTGCTATGCCCTTAACCTCATCATAGCATTGTTGTAGCTCGCGTGCTTCCGTCTCTAGCTTCTACACATTGGGGTCCTCCCGCAAGCTTGTCAAGACCAAAAATGACTGCTCAAACAACTGAATACTGCACTATCCACCGTCGTTACTGCCTCTGTGACAACGGTCACCCATTATTCCTTCACTTCTAGCGGGGTTGAAGGCTAGGCCCTCATCTGTAATTCTGTAATTTGCAGGTTCAAATCCAACTGAACCTGCTTCATCTCAGTCCGAGTGTCGTGCACCCTTATGGCCAACCTGTGGATGCTTACCTCGAATGGCTCCTCCTCTGGAATGGCCAACTCTGGGACCATTATGCATGCCTCCTCTACGACCTGCAAAATGTGCTTTGTCTAATTGGTCACCTCAGTCTCAGTGGTGATGGCAGCATCTCTCTGTAGGGCCATTTGCTCTTTATTGATCTATTGTTCACTGATCACTTGGAGGGTGCAGTGCTCTCAGGTCCTCAACTCTGCAACTACTTCATCCTACAAAAGGTGGAGTGCTTCGTGCAAGAGCACTGCTAGGTTCAATCTGACTCCCTTTAGGGCACTGACAGTGGGCCTATCAGCCACATTCTATGTGATCAATGCTCCATCCGGCAGCACTATCGCACTGGAATTCTTCATGTGCAACATATCGGAAGCCTCTGAAGTGTCGATAGCCAAGCTGGTAGATATCGTGCCAGCCTGCAATGCGAGGGTCTACAGTTCTTGAAACCCTATATAGATAGCCCCTAAGATGATCTCCTGCTGCTGTTTAAACTGTTGCAAGGCCTCCACGGTGACATCCCTCACTTTGTCACTAATATCATGTAAATTACCCTTTGTTAATGTGATGGGGTCTAGTGAGGTCTTGGTCACCTTTGACTTCTTCTTGGGCCCTCCCTTCTCCAGCTCTCTTGGGTGCTTGATGCGAGCGAATGTCTCCTGAGGGTCTATGTCATGCTATTCATCTATTTCCTCCTCGGTCTCAGGTGAAGGCAGCCTAAGCCTTATCAACAGCCTCCTTCTTCCTCTTTTTGGCCAGTTGTGTCATCTTAATCTTAGCCTCCTCTTTTTTCTTCTACGCAGCAGACTTGCTTCTGCCCACCGCCAAATCTATTGTAGAGTGCCACTCTGCTGGCCATTGATCAAGCACTACATCAATGGTGTCATCCATTGCCAGATATGGCAAGTCGTACCATTTCTACGCAGGGTCCTTTCGCACCATGATGGATACTCGATGGACATCTGCTTTAAACCAGGCGTAGCCCTGTAGGTTGGCGTACACCATAGGCGACAATCACAGCTTGCGATTGATGGCCATCCGAATGTTCATTTCCATCAAGATCCAAAAGGTCTTGTTGTCCCTGACTTGTTGCACGTCCTTGCTTGCCCACAGCGAAGTGTACTTCGATGCTTCAAGGAGGTTTGGCACGACCGAAGGGAATCAACTGTCCTTTGGCAGCTCCCATGCTACCAACATAATCAACAGCAAGAGCCACGCGTAGTGCAACATCCTGCTGAGCTCTTGTGCTTCACGACAGTTCGCCAGGGATTCTCCGCGAAAATAGTCTGACTATTTGAACTGGACTCCTTCAGCACACTATGCTGCTAGCGTGATGACAGGTGCCGACACCTCATCGACGCGACACTTCCTCATCACCTTCCCCCGCCGAGGATCTATGTGGCTACCTTCACAGCGGGTTCGTAGATACTGGATATAGCGTATCCACGTGGCTTCTTCACTAGCTTAAATTTTTCCTTCATAGACTTTGTGAGAGCCTGTTCGCCACATTTTTTGCCAAAGATCATGGCCGTATTCTCTCCTATATACGAAAATCACGTTATCCAATGAATCAACCTGTCTGTGATAGGTATTGGCTTCTCTAGCCATAGACACCCATCATGCACCAACTATAGTAGCTGCTTGATGACCAAAGTTGTTACTGGGGTGCGATTGTAGTGCGGCACCCAGAGCAGGTTAAGTAACCCTGCCTTTTCTACTCCCTTGAGCCATCTCCACGGCTCCAAAGCAATCATTCTGAATTTGTATCAATGATGCAGCGCATCAGCTGCTTGGCCACTAGGTGCGGGAACTTCTCGTGGTCCACCAAGTCCCAGTCTTCAAGTTTCAAGAGCAGCACTCGTGCCAACCACGGATTGTCGAACATAATTTTGTCCAGTAGCAGAGGGGTTTGCAAGGGAATCTTACTCTCATCGATGTCCTTTGGTACCTTGGACTTAGGCTTGCGCGGAGGGAAATACTCCGCAATCGAGTAATAGGGTCCACACACTAGGTTTCAACCTCCTTGAATTCAAATCCCACATCCTTGTCATCCATCAAGATGTCTTCAATGTCTTCCTCCGCTGGTTCTAAGTTCATGGCCTTGCCTTTCTCCTGTGTGGTGGGTTTTGGTGGGTTTCTCCTTGGCGATGTGCGCACCAGTATGGCAGGCTACTTTCCCTTCCTGTCCTTCACGGTTTCCTTGGTTGGGGTCGGCTCTGGTCTCGGCGTCCTTGGCGATTTACGGACCTCTGCCAATACTTTGGCCACTTCTGGAGCAACTACTTTTGCCTCTCTTTCCATTTCCTGTATCAGCTCCTCTACTACTTGTTTGGTATTTATAATTTCTGCAGGTGCTGACATAACGCTTTCTAATAGTGCTCGCAATGTCTTTGGCAAGTTTGCAAATGCGGGAGTCTCTTTGAAAGTCTCCAAAAATTCTCACTCCATGGGTGTCTGAGAGCTCAACATCTCAATTCTCAAAATGCCAAGTGTTTTTCGTTGGACAGCCACTTGTAATTTATAGGGAATTTTGAATTCAAATCCGACCATTCCCCCCAAATTCGATCCATTAATGTCAGATTGGCGGCAGATTTTCAAGGATTTGAGCCATAAATTTTGTCTTAAATGCTGGCCACCCACTCCATTTGGACGCACTTCTGCCATCAAATCATGAACAGTGACTTAACAATCACTTTCCGGCAGACCTACGCGATCTTCCCTGGGTAGTGCAGCTCCCTCCGCGCTGCCACAGACCCTATGACACTTCCTTGCTTTGTACCATCCTCCAATCGCACAACTCCCAAACCCAGGCAGTGTAGCTTATAGTCCCGCACCTCCTTTCATCTGCCTGGAGCGCTAAGATTGTGCTACCGTCATCTAGTCACATGGACGAACAGTCGGTGTATGGCTTCAATCAACTACCATTCACCTTTCCTGGGAAGGGATCTCCATTCAACTTGACCAGATGTACCGCTCCTCCATCGGTAATTTCCTTAATGACATAGGGCCCTAACCAGTGCATCCTGAACTTTCCTGGAAATTTATCGAACTTACGATCATATAACAAAACCAGGTCTTTTACCTTAAATGTGTGCAACTTAATATGTCGATCATTCCTTGCCTTTTCACGATGCTTTTGGACCTGTTGGTGAAATCCAGCTAGAAATCTCTCTTCCTCAAGTTCATCCAGTTGTGCGAGCCTTTCATCCAGGGCTCCACAGTCCGTCACTGTGAGCGCTGCTATGCACAGACTAGGCACAATATATTCCATAGGAATCACCACTTCGACACCATATACAAGCCTAAAGGGGGTTTGTCGAGTCAACTTCTTGCATGTCATTCGATAAGCCCATAGTACTGCAGGTATGCGTAGGTCCCAATCACTTTGTTGAGCATTGCAAACCTTCGTCGGTGCATTCTTCAGCACTTTATTGAATGCTTCCACCGTCTCGTTAGCCTGTGGGTGATAAGGTGTGCTCTTCTGGTGGTATATTTGGAATTCCTCTGTCATCACACTTATCATCTCATTCAAAAAGTGCATACCGCGATCACTCATCAAGATCTTTGGATAGCCAAATCGCATTAGTACATGCTCAAAGAGGAAATTCACGGCAGTCGCACATGTGCAATCCTTCACAGGCTGTGCCTTCGCCGAACGAGTCAAATACCTCATCGCGGTGATAATGTACCTTGCTCTCACCTTTCCCTGTGGTTGAATGGGTCCCACAAAGCCTATCAACCACTTCTCAAAGGGTTGCAATGTCATCTGTGGATTCAAAGGCATCTCATCCCTCCGTAATGGCCTTATAGTCCTTTGACACACATCACACGCCTTGTAGTACGCTTTTGAATCCTGATGGAGGGTTGGCCACCACAACCCTGTGCATAGAATCTTCTGTGCAGACACTCTCCCTACATAATGTCCTCCCGCGACTTCCCCATAAGCGTCCACGAGGATGTTGCTTCTTTCAAACTAGAGTACATATTGTCGCAATATCTCATCAGACCCCATTTTGTATAGATGCCCAACAATGACAGAAAAATGTCACACGCACCACTATTTCCTTCTTATGCTAGACAGAGTATCCTTCTGGGGTAGTTCTTGTCGTTAGGAAGTGTATTATATCCTCAAAATGACCATCCGTGACACGCACTGCAAACAGTTGCGCGTCAGGCAATCCTTCCTCCAAATTAGTGGGTTCTTCCCCTGTTTCAATGAACGACAGATGGTCTGGTCCTGCGTTCAATCATCCAGGCTTCACAATAACCTCAAAATCATATTCCTGGAACAATAAGAGCTACCTGCATATTCTCCCCCCAACACAGGATTATTGACCAAGTACTTCGGCGTGGAATGATCTGTGGACATCTTAAAATGGCCTACCAACAAGTAATGTCTAAACTTCTAGAGTGCATACACCATGGCTAACCCTTCGCGCTCTATGGTGGAATAGTTCTTCTCTACCTTAGATAATCTTCTGCTTGCAAACGCGATAGGGTGGTCCAAGTATCCTCCCCCAGCCTGTGTCAATATTGCTGCTAGCGCTATACATGACACGTCGGCATGGACATGAAACTCCTTCTTCCAATCCGGGAAGACTAGGATCGGCGCGGCGATCATATTTTCTTTCAATACATCTAGGTTCTTCTTACAGTCCTCATTCCAACAAAATGTGACATCCTTCTTCAACAATTTTTCCATTGGCGCGATGATCTGAGCATAACCTATGATAAACTTTCTGTAATACCCCATATGTCCTAAGTAGCGTGTAGTTTCTTTACACTCCTTGGTGCCTCCAAGTTCAGTATCACCGCGATCTTTGCGAGGTCTACCATCAGTCCCTGTCTGCAAACCACATGACCCAGCACAGTCCCAAAAGGAACACAGAACAAACACTTCTTTAGGTTGAGCGTGATCTGGTATCTTCAACAGGTATCTAGCATCAGGCATAAGCTCGCTACATGGCGTTTTACCAACCCCAACATAGTCCAGTCATCAAGGTATACCTCAGGAACTTATGAATAAATTCCTTGAATGCAACAACTACTACGTGTGAGAAGATCATAAGCGCATTCTTCAATCCAAACGGAATTACATTGTACTGAAAACAACCCCACTCAGTCATGAATGTTGTCTTGCTCCTATCCTTCGGCACGATTTTGATCTGGTGATACCCAGAGAACCCATCAGTGAAGGAATATGCCTCCTGGCCACCTACATTGTCCAACACCTCATCAGTGAATGGAGTAGGGAAAGGATCATGTACACAAGCATCATTTAGCTTTCTAAGATCCACGCATATCCTTATTTCATCCTTCTGCTTTTTCTCCTGTACCACCTGTTAGAGCCTAGATTTACCTCAAGCTGGAAAGGTAAACTTCTAGGTCCACATCAAACCACGCTCAGCCTCATAGCTAGCCCTACGAGGACAGGAGAGGGCTCTCTCCGAGTCAATCTCCACAACGATAATCAATAAGGATGGAGATGACTGATTTTACAACTGATCTTAGGCTAGGTATGTAGTGCAAGGATTGAATTTGAGTTTTTGGGGACTTTGAGTTGGAAAATGGGAGAGGCAAATTTGGGTCCGGGGATGAGGCACAGTTTTTGCAGAGTACTGATTAGGGCAAGGAAGGAAATTGTTTTGATGCTTTAAAATGAATAAATGGATGGATCAAACCGATGAGGAGCCAAGGAGGGCAAGAGAGTCTCAAGAGTCCTCCTCAAACAGATGAAAACATTGAAAATTAAACCAAATTTCAAGGCAGAGCACAGCAGTCCAGTGAATTCTACCTTAATCACTCATTTGTTTAATTTCAGAAGCAAATAGAAAGGAAAATGATACACATAAACATCAGTGAACTTACAAGTACATAGAGAAAAACACCATCAAAACACAGAGCCACATGGATCCCAACAAGTGCTGCAAAACCCTG
>APFE030347222.1:150245-180474 GCA_000404065.3 Pinus taeda
TTTTGTAACTCCATGACTGTATGTTGATCCTCCAATTGTTTGTTTCACTGCTCCAAATAGTTTATGACCCATTGAGCTTTCTGCAATTTGTCAGTCAATACATCTATCTCGGCTTTCTGCTCTTGAATAATCTCCCTCAGCTTTAAGCTAGGAGAGCTCATATCATCATCAATGAGGATGAAATCAGTGTCTTGGCCTCCTGAAGGGCCCTCATCATGCATAGGCTTCTTGCCTCTATCCTGTACCTATACCTGTGCTGCTAATGACGGCAACGAGACCCCTTCCTCCCCCAGGTGGAGATAGTACTCGTCGAGCTACTGCAAACAATCCCCTCGTGCCTCTCTAATAGGTGACATATGTCGGCACGCTAGTAGTCTCTGCCTCTCGACCTCCATGCTACTGTGAAGGTTCACCTGCATCATGGACAACCTCCCGATGAGCTGCTGAAGCTGTGAATAACTCACGGGAAATGAAGTCTTCCCAAGTGATACCCTGCAAGCCAAGCTGATGTACAACAATGATCTTGATGAGCACATAGTGATAAATGCTATTGTACTGTTGTTTAGGAGTCTTCTTCTGCACAAGAGTGGTCATTCTCTCGATGTTTCGGCACATGAAATATGGAATTTTCATCAACCTTACTCTCATGAAATGCATCAATAACCTGATATGGTATGCATAGAGGCGTGAGAAGCGGCCCTCACAACTGAAGTATCTGATAATCAGTCTCATCAATGGCGCATAAGATTCCTTCAGAAACCGGAACGGGAATACCCTACTGAGCTGCCTCAAATAACTAGGCCTGATGTAAGGTTCATAATATGCTCTATCTAGCTGTTGTCTCTTGTTCCACTCTTCACCTATGTTCGGTATCCCGGTGGCCTGAGAAATGGTTTTGGTGTCAAGGTAAAGTTTACTCCAGCAAGAGTGACATGACCATCATGCAGATGCAAAACAAACAATCGAACTAACTCTGGATGATGCTGGATCTAAGAAATCATCTCACAATACTGAAAGCATGACTGTTGTTGAAAGCATGTCATTGCAAGCGAGCAGGCCTGCAATTGAGTCAAGGAAGTGGGCTCTTCTCTAACATGTCTGCCACCTTTTCGAGACCTTCTCGGCACATTAAGCTCAATGGTTGAGTCACTGTCTTGCTCATATGAAGAATCTGTCTCTGTCATGGTGTTGTATGTTTGATTGGTTTGACAAAGAGAAATAGGTGTTTTATTTCCACTGCCAAATGTGCCAAAGGGAAATGAGGGACTGTGAGGAATATGGGACAGTGGGAAAAGTGGGTGATGGATTTTGCCAAGTGAAGAAATGTGCAAACAGTCACTTTTAGGGATGTAGGGATTTGGGGAATGATATGGGAATGATATAGTGATAAATGATATAGGAGAGGGAGAATGATGATAGGGACATATATGATTATAGAATAGGGAAAATGGGAAGCTAGGATATGAGTGGTTTGGGCGTTTAGGGCATGGGAAAAGATCACAGGTGGGAAAGGAGAATTGGCACCATCATCATAATTTCAAAACACCAAATTTAAAACCCCAAAGGAGCAGTGTTTGATATACACATAGGGTTTATATTTTCAAACTTTCAAACCTTTGAAGTCTCTCTCCAAACAACACCTAACACAAGTTAAATTCAATAGAAGCACGCTTGAACTTACTTGGAGCAGAAAAAATGGCATTTTTTGTGAGTTTTGATGACAGAAGCGGCATAAAACTGGCCTGTAGGCTCTGTGCACCGCGCACAAACCCAGTGCGCCGCACCTCCTGGATGCGCCGTGACAATGGAATTTTACACTGAAAATATGCGCCCAATGTGCCGCGCGGCCTGTGTGCGCCGCGACCGCCTCCAATGCATCGCGCGGCCCTTCAACGCACAATCTTGGCCCTTCAAACACAAAATTTGCTCCTCTAACCCTCAAGTCGATATCCTTTGACCTCTTGGCATAGCAATGGATGTTTCAAGCAATGAACATGTCTAATGGAATGATGGGTTTGATTTTTATTGAAGCCACGATGAGATTTTGTCTTGGAGGTTCTGTGCATCACGCACAAGCCCAGTGCGTCGCGCCTCCTGGATGCGTCGCGCCAGTAGAAAAAACACTGTGGCAGGAGGCCCAATGCGTCGCGCAACCTATGTGCGCCGTGCTCTAACCCAATGTGCCGTGCGCACTCTAAACACAGTCTCGGCTTTGAGAATCGCCCTTTCACCACTAAACTTCGACTTTACTTGATCTTCTTGGATGCAAATGACATTATACACGTAGAAATATCTTTATAAAGACATGGATTTGATTTTTGGTTCTCAAAAACCCATCTTTGTTATGTTTTAGCTTTTGGCACTTTTTCACTTTAATACAAACCCTGTTCTTCTGTTTCCTCTTTGATTATCTGACCTGAATGAAGAATCTTTTGGCTATTTTTGCAGGGATATTGGCATGTCTTGACAAAGGAAGACCAGGGTTGTGCCTAGAGATTTCAACAACTGAAAAACTTTTGAGAATTACATGGCAATTTATTACAAAACGAAATGACGAATTTTCTTCAAAACAGAGTTTTGAAGAAAAGTCATAATCCATCCATATGACGATAAAATTTTGTGAAATAGAACCTCCCTTTGGCCTACTAGCATTATTGGACACTTTAAAGACACAATTTGTGAAACCCTAGACCTATGATTGAAATGAATCTTGCTGATCAAAAGACTAAAACAAGATTGTAAGTGATTTTAAAACTTGATTTTGATGAACAGACCTGAGCCAGCAGGACAAGACCCTTCCGTCAGATTATGGCATGCCCCTAGCGGAATGCAAATGAGTGAATCGAGCGAGACACCTAAAAAATGAAATGCAAAAGAGAAATTTTGATCGCTTACGGAGGGCTGACGAGACCGACTCTAACATTGGCTCCAATGGGGATGGTAGCTCCTTGGAGGTGCCAAGAACTACAGATATCTGGGAGAGATAGACGATGCCTTCGTCCATTGGGCTACGGAGTCCATTATTTTGACAAATTAACACAAGACTCTTGACTCATTTATTGACTCAAACTTGACTCAAACTGACTCAATTAGGAAACCAAAATGACTAAAAACCTAACTCGACAAACTGAACCCAAAGCTAAAACCTTTCTTCATAATTATAGCCTTCACTTCGGGCCCCAGACTGAAGAAAAGATCACAGCACATACTTGCAATGAAACTCAAACAAAATGGTATGTACAGTGACAATGTAGACAGCAGAAACAACTTCGGAAATGATACCTCTTGAGCAGCCGACCATTGACCGGCCCTCTGGGACATTCTTCCCCATTCATCTCCTTTAAAAGAAAAGCATTCTGACCACGATACGCAGCAATTTTGAAGGGACCTTTCCAGAGATTTTCGAACTTACCATGCTTACCCTTTTCCTCGTTCCTTGCATCCCATTTCAGCACCACTTCCTCAAATTGGAATTTGTCTGCCTTCACTTTTTTGTCATAGATTTTCATAATCCTTTCCTGCAACTTTGATGTGTTTTGGAAAACTTCTTCTCTTGTCTGCTACAAATGGACCATTTGATTTAATCTTCTCTGCATATGATCCTCTTCACTGCCGGCCTCCTGAAGAAGTTTGACTACCGGAGCTGCTAGAGAGGTAGGAAACATTGTATCAACTCCATAAACAAGCTCAAAGGGAGACATACCAATGGATTTCTTTTAGCTGACCCGATCTGCCCAAAGTGCTTTGACCAACTTCTTATGCCAACTCTTCTTGTTAATTTCCAGCAACTTTTCAATGATGTTAACTAAAGATTTGTTAGAAGACTCTGCCAACCCATTGCCTTGCGGATGATAGGCAGTTGAGTGTCCCAAAATGATTTTATACTTGTTACAAAACTCAATCATCTTCTTTGATTTGAAAGCTGTTGCATTATCAGTGATTAACTTATTCGGGAAACCAAAACGAGACAAGATGTTATTCTCAAGGAATGAAATAATTACCGCATCCGTAGCTTGTCTGGTGGGAATTGCTTCGATCCATTTCGTGAAATAATCTATTGCCGTGAGAATCCATCGATGCTGACCAAAAGAAGCGAGATGAATTTCACCAATGAAATCCAACCCCCACTGCTAAAAAGGAGCACTCACCTCAATGGGCTTAAGCGGCAAAGGCTGTAATTTCTGCCTTCCTTCAAAAATCTGACATTTATGACAGCTCTTGACAACCTTATATACATCAGCAAACAATGTTGGCCAATAGTATCCCGCTCTCAGAATTTTATTTGTCGTTGTTTTCCAAAAAAGGTGACCGCCACAATCTCCTTTGTGGAAGTCCTCCATGACCTGCTTTGCTTCTTCTTCCACCAAACAATTCAACAGAACGCCACCGAGATCTTTCCAATAAAGTGCAGAATTTAGAATGCAAAATTTAGCAGCCTTTAATTTGAGAGTTCTACTTTTGTTTCTAGTCATGTCGGGTGGTGGTGACAAATTCTACAACACATATATGATATCTGAATACCATGGGGAAAGGACAAACATTTCAGATACCTGAATTGACGATCCTTCCTCATTCTCATCGGACATAGCAGTGATCAGATTTATGTCTAAGGTGTGCAAGTTTGATTCAACCATTAACTTTGCCAATCCCTGTCCTTTAACAAGCTTGGTGGGCTTTATCTCCACATCGTACTCCAACAAAGCTGCAATCCACTTGCGTCGTCTTCCTTCCAGATCTCTCTGCACTAAAACATCCTTGACAGCAGCGTTAGGAACACAAACCAAAGTATGAGAATGCAGAATATATACCCGAAAATATTTCAATGCTTTTACAAGTGCAAGGACTTGCTTTTCAATGGTGTTGTATTTCAAGGCCACGTCTCTTATTGTTCGGCTGAAAAAAGCAATTGGTCTTTCATGACCATCTCTTTTTTGCATTAGTACAACTGCCATTGTATGCTCCGAAGCAAAGGAAAACAATATAAAATCCTGAGTGTAATCCGGGCTGATTAGAACCGTAGCTGAAGAAAGAGCCAATTTGACTAGATTGAAATATTTTACCGCCTCTTCCGTCCACTTCACTTGGATGTCCTTCTTAAGCATGTTTGTAATCTCTCTTAGGTGTTCAGCAAGGTTAGGCACAAAGTGGCGTAAAAAATTCATCTTACCATTAAAATATTGAATCTCCTTCTTATTCCAGGGAAGATCAATTTGTTGAATCGCTTCTACACGTGCTGGATCAATACGAATGCCATTTTTGAGATAATGTGCCCAAGTAGTTTTCCCTCATCCATTGCAAACAAGGTCTTTTTTAGATTCAGCGATACACCATATTTTTTGCACTTTTGAAAGAAAATTTTCAAATGATACATGCGTTCTTCATCTGATTTGGAAAACACGGTCAGATCATCAAGGTACACAACCAAAAAGACATCCTTCTCATTTGCGAAAGCCAGGTCCATTGCCCGTTGAAATGTGGCACCCGCGTTCTTCAAACAGAAAGGAATTTTAGCATAATGAAAAGTTCCCCACGGAGTGGTGAACGTTGTTTTATCCCGGTCATCTTCATGGACCAAAATTTGGTTATATCCAGAATAACCATCGAGTAGTGACATTCGAGATGCTCCAACTACTCGTTGAAGTATATGATCCATTTTGGGCAATGGATAATTATCCTTCAATGAAACTTTGTTGAGATTCCTAAAATCAATGCACAAGCGAATCTCACCTATCTTCTTTCTTACGGGAACCAAATTAGAGATCCAGTCAGAAAATCTGATGGGAACAATGGTTCCTGATTTGTACAACCTGTTTATCTCCTTCTCAATTGATGGCAGCAGTTTTGGATTTAGCCTTCTCAACTTTTGTCTGAAAGGTTTCTGATGAGGCTTAATGGGAATAGTGTGCTGAATTATATTGGTATCATATGTTTTCAAGTCAAAATAATCCCAAGCAAACACATCAGAAAAAGATGACAACAGACTGATATATTTGGCTTTTACCTTGTGTGGCAATGCTTTGGACAGTTTTACCGTTTTTGGATTTGCAGCTGTTCAGATATTGACCTCCTCAACACCCTTTTCTGTTGGCTACAATGTTGGTTTACGGGCCACGTCATCTTGATCAAAGAGTTCTTCTAAAGGTATCAAGCCTTTAGGAATAATGTTATCCTTTAGCTGCAACACTTCTATTTGATTGATCTACACATCATCTTCACCATCATCGTGTTCTACATCAATTGAAGTGTCTTTGAACTTACCTTTGTTTTGCAGAAAATCATCAATCTCCTCAACGTCTTGGAAAACTTGCCAATATCTCTGATTGTCTGGGACAGTCGGACGATGCTTGACATGGATTTCAAATTTATTACTGGAGTTCATTGGAATCTTCAAACTACTTGTTGCCTTAGCGAGTCCATCAGCGATGCCATTTTGAATACGAGGCACACACGTCAAGGTATAATCTGAAAACAATTTCAAAATATCTAGGACTGCATTTCGGTAAGCTCGCATCCGAGGATGTTTTGCTTGATCTTCGCCTTTAACTTGCTTAATCACCAATTCGGAGTTGCCATATATTTCAATCCTCTTAGCATTCAGCTTCCTTAGAATTTTTAGGCCAGCAATCAAAGCTTCGTACTCAGCCTCATTGTTTGAACAATCAAAAGCTAGTTTGTAAGAACATTCCCACACATTTCTAGGTACTTTGTTCGAAGCAGAAAAAGGACTGCGTACCCAAATACCAATTCCAGCACCATCATTTCCCACTGCACCATCGAAATTTATGGTCCACGGGCCCTCTTCATCTTCTTCTAAGTGCTGAAATTTTGTTGGCTCTGTTTTTCCTGCTTTTTGTCTATTATCTTTAGCTGATTGCTCAACGGTGGTTTGTTGTTCTTGTCCTGCTTTCCTTAAAACTTCTATGAAATTCTCTGTAATTTTTGGAATACTTTCTGCTTCTACTAACTGACTATCTATATCATTGAAACTATCTGAATACAAAACAAAAGACTCTAGATCTGTATCTACATAATTAATCGGATGATTGATCAATTTCTCCTTGCTTGTGATCATGTATTTCATTTTTTGTTCCCGGTACAATTTCTCATTTGGCCAAGCACAGGAATCGTTGCATAGGAGAAATCTAGTTGTAATGTCCCTTTCAATTTCGCTCCCCAAGACCTGGAAAGAAGCATACCAAACCTGGGAGGAATGTCCGCTACAACAATATCAATCAAAACATTCTTTGTTGGGATTTGATCTAGACTTACAACCAAGTCTTTGATGAGCCTAATACATCTCACTCTGCTGGAATCAAATGAAAAGAGATCATGGTATTTCCTAGTGATGTCCAAACCCAACTTCTCCATGATAGCCTTCGGCATAAGATTGTGAGAAGCGTCGGAATCAAACATGGCATTATGCAACACAAACTCATGCAATCTTAAACTGATATAAAAAGGTGGTACATCACTGTCTGGAGACTCACCATTCAATGTTGGTCCAAACATGAGTTCGGGTTGATCATCTTCCACACTCACCATATCAAACATTGGGTCAAAATACAAAACTCTAGAGACTTGACCTCTATAATCGTTGTTCCTCATTAATTCGATCAAGGGAATGGAAACCTTCAATTTAGAAATTTCATTTTCTAAACTAAAAGCTGAGATCTTTTCTACCTCTTTGGATGGAGCGTCTTTTCTTTTAGCTTTATCCTTTGGTACAATTGGCTGATTTACACTTTCATTGCTGGTGGAGACTTGCTAGTAGTAGGATTAGCAATTTCTTTTCCTTTCTTTGGTACAACAGGTGGCTCATTCTTAGATGTTGGAACTTCCTTTCTCTTCTGGATTGGATTGACGGGGAAATTTCTGTTTCTAAGTGAATACTGACGTTGCTGAGCGGACAAAGCATTCATATACCCTCTCTGATAATCATCTAACTCTTCTTCAAGAGTTGTGTCATTCGCCAAGATAAAATCCCCATCCTTCTGTACAGCTGAATTTTCTGCATACTCATCATCTTCAGTGATAAAGGTGGGCATATCATCAGGAGTAAAGAAGTGATTGTCTTCTCCTATTATATTCTCTTCATCATCAGATTCAGGACCAACAAAATTCTGCTGAAGAGGTGTCTTTACTTGTTGCTGTTGTGGTGCCTATTCTTGTGCTCACTACTCCGTTGTTTGATCCTGAATTGTGGCTGTTGTTGGCCACAGAAATTGGGATTCCAAATCTGTGGTTCAGGCTTATCAAGTGTTAATCTTTCAATCATCTTTTCTACCTTGCGGAGTACTTGGTCTGATGTAGAAGCTTCTTCCTTTATTGAAACTTTCTTCTCGGCTTTCAATCTAGCTCTCTTGTCATTCAAATTTGCCTCAACACTAACAGCAATTTTCTGCATCTCTTCTAAGGTAGCCGGATCTCTCTCTTGCAATTGATATGCCATGTCAGGATCAAAACCATCCGGGAACTTAAGCAAAGCTGACTTTCTATGGCCTTAAATCATCAGGAATTGCATTATAAACCCATTGAATCTAATACAGTAGTCTTGCACGGACTCACCGACATTCCGCTTGATCTTGGTATATTCAGAAGTGATTTGAAGAGGATCTTTCTTAACCTCCCAGTGACCCAAAAACTGTCTTTGAAGATCATCTAATGTGGGAATACTTCTAGTTGCCAAAGTTCTGAATCATTTTCTTACCTCACCGCCGAAAGTTTGCACAAAGAGTCTCATTGTTACATTTTCTTCATCCATTTCATACCGCTCGAAGAAATCCAACATTCTGTCCACATGCTGTTGAGCCGGACCACTTTGAGGAGTTCCATCAAACAATGGAATCTTACTCTGATAACATGCGGGTATGTCATCCAAAACTTGAGGCAGTGCGAGAGGAGAAAAGCAAGCAGCCATTGCTCTTAGTGGATTTGCAATCGGCCTTGGAGATGTTGGGGGAGTAGGTGCAGCTGATGTGTGAGGTGTATGAGGCAGGGTGTGCGGAGGAGAAGCGATTTTGGATGTAGAAGGAGTAGATGGAGGCAAATTTACTGCAGACTTTTGATATGTGACAATCGGCTGCACAGGTATAGTGGGAATGAAAGGTGGTTCAGTGAGACTCTTTGAGTTGAATGCCGCGACGGAAGATCCAAGGGTGGACGATGCAACTTCTAGGAAATCAGCTCTCAATGGACTTCTTGGATTTTCGATTTCAAGAGCTGCAGCAAAGTCTGGATTCGGGACTGTGGAACTAACAACACTTTCGAATTTGGTTTCAAACAATGATAACTCAAACTATGCATCAAAATCAAGTTCTTCAAGATATTTAAAAATTGTAGGGCATGAACGGGATTTGAACACGGGAGTCTTAGAACTCTCTGGACGAAGAAGTCTTGGAATCAAATTGGGATTTTCGTAGATAGGAGCAGGATTTGGATATGGATTAGCTTTGGTATATCTCCTTGAAGCCAGTGTGTTTTTTCAAAAGATCAAATGGACATAAACAACTTTCTCAGCCTATCAATTCCTAATCTTATCATCCAAAACTTAGAATCATCACATACACCGGGGTGTTTGCAAGTTAGATCTTCTGATAATGAGACTAGACCGGAGATTGACTGAAGTAGCTTTTATCTACTTGCGCTAATGCAAAGCAAAAGCGTTTC
Organism: Pinus taeda; assembly: GCA_000404065.3. Classification (NCBI taxonomy): domain Eukaryota; kingdom Viridiplantae; phylum Streptophyta; class Pinopsida; order Pinales; family Pinaceae; genus Pinus; species Pinus taeda. Next base: position 159,912 of record APFE030347222.1, read on the forward strand.
GAAGGCTACCTAGCTAATCTTCAGACTCCGTCTGTAGTTTCAAAACGAAGACTACTAACAAACAACCAAATCAGTTCCCCAGCGGAGTCACCACTATGTTAGAGCCTAAATTTACCTCAGGCTGGAAAGGTAAGCTTCTAGGTCCACATCAAACCACGCTCAACCTCGTAGCTAGCCCTACGAGGATAGGAGAGGGCTCTCTCCGAGTCAATCTCCGCAACAATAATCGATAAGGCTGGAGATGACTGATTTTACAACTAATCTTAGGCTAGGTATGTAGTGCAAGGATTGAATTTGAGTTTTTGGGGGCTTTGAGTTGGAAAATGGGAGAGGCAAATTTGGGTCCGGGGATGAGGCACAGTTTTCGCAGGGTTTTGATTGGGGCAAGGAAGGCAATTGTTTTGATGCTTTAGAATGAATAAATGGATGGATCAGACTGGTGAGGAGCCAAGGAGGGCAAGAGAGTCTCAAGAGTCCTCCTCAAACAGATAAAAACATTGAAAATCAAACCAAATTTCAAGGCAGAGCACAGCAGTCCAGTGAATTCTACCTTAATCACTCATTTGTTTAATTTCAGAAGCAAAGAGAAAGGAAAATGATACACATAAACATCAGTGAACTTACAAGTACATAGAGAAAAACACCATCAAAACACAGAGCCACATGGATCCCAACAAGTGCTGCAAAACCCTGGTCTTTCCTTAGCCAAAAATGCAGGGATAGAATGTACAATGATGTGCCAAGCAATCCCAAGTGTCCAACCCTGAAAATGAATCAAAAAATACATGATATAGACTAGCCCAACCCATTCCCTTGCCTCTAGGGGTTGAGCTCATCATTCTAGGAGCTGTTTCAACCAATTCTAAACAAAGCACTGAAATCTAGGAAATCCAACAACTTGCCTCTATAAGGTAGGAAACTGATTCATTCATTAAATTTTCACTTTTTAGTGAATGAATCCTCTAAAACAAGTAAATATGTGCCAAAATTACATCATAGTCATCAAGTTACATCAAGATAGATCAATAATTACATCAAAAAACAAAACTAGTCAAAACTGGGTGAATTTCTGAGCTGTACGGTGAAAAATAGGCAAAAAATCCTATATGCGCCGCGACGAGAATCTCTATGCGTAGCACAAATTTGGGGCTGATTTTGAGGCACTTCCAAAAGTCCAAATTGGGCCCAATATAGTTCGCTGGAAATACCTGCCTGTTTACTTTCCAACCCAAGTGAAATTTCTAGATTTGGATGTCATTTGCCCCTCCAAAACTTCATTCTCCCAAGACTGCTTCCTGTGGGTGCAAAAGGTGGTAGAAAGGTCATTTTTTGCATGTTTTTGACCCTTAGGCAACCCAGAACTTGATGAAATCCTTAGGTAATCCATGAGCACGCATAACTTTTCATAAAAAATCCAAAAATGTAAAGTTTTCCTCCTGGAGACCTCCCAATTATAAGCGTGCGCCAAGTGGCGCTACGCGTCGGGCGGAAAACCCTGTTTTGAAGCCCAAAAATTCAAAATTAACAAACTTTTCTCCAAATTTCTTGAAATTTGGGCTGGAACTTCTCTATCAAGTGTCATGTTGGGCTAAAGAGGCTTCGGCCAATATCTGAAGACGGTCATGCTCCTTTTGCCTATTTTGTCTCTTTGTTGCCTTTTTCAATTTTGCCTTTAGATTTCTTATTCGTGCCTTGGAACTCAAATTTTGCGCCCTGTAATGGAAAACCATGTGTCTCAACAATGCTTTATCCCTATCGGCCTTGTCCAACAGTCTCTTCAAGTGGACGTTGATTCTCTCAAGCCAAGACTCCCGATCCTCATTAATCTCTTGCTCCAATGAAGTGAACTCAATCCTCCTCCTTTGGGCAGCTTGACGATTCTCCCGGATATTTTGCAACTCCATGATTGCTTGCTGATCTTCAAGCTATTTGTTCCTCTGCTCCAAGTATTTCATAGTCCACTTAACCCTCTCCAAGTCGAGGATCAAGGCTTTTATCTCTGTCTGCTGCTCCTGGATGATCTCTCTAAGATGTGCACTTTGCGGGCCCATGTTTGTATCGTCATCCTGAAAAAGAATAAAGTCTCGCTCACCTAAAGGCCCTTCATCCTGCATTGGCCTCTTGCCTCTGTCCTGTACCTGTACCTGTACTAATGGCAACAACGAGACCCCTTCCACCCCAGGTGGAGATAGTACTCGCCGAGCTGCTGCAAACAATCCCCTCATGCCTCTCTGATAGGTGACATATGTCGGCACGCTAGTAGTCTCTACCTCTTGACCTCCATGCTGTTGTGAAGGTTCACCCACATCATGGACAACCTCTTGATGAGCTGCTGAATCTGTGAAGAAATCACGAGAAATGAAGTCTTCCCATGTGATACCCTGCAGGCCAAGCTGATGTACAACAATAATCTTGATGAGCGCATAGTGATAAATGCTATTGTACTGCTGTTTAGGGAGTCTTCTTCTACACAAGAGTGGTCATTCTCTCGATGTTTTAGCACATGAAATATGGAATGTTCATCAACCTTACTCTCGTGAAATGCATCAATAACCTGATATGGTATGCATAGAGGCGTGAGAAGCAGCCCTCACAACTGAAGTATCTGATAATGAGTCTCATCAATGGCGCATAAGATTCCTTTAGAAACCGGAACGGGAATACCCTATTGAGCTGCCTCAAATAACTAGGCCTGATGTAAGGTTCATAATATGCTTTATCTAGCTGTTGTCTCTTGTTCCACTCTTCACCTATGTTCGGTATCCCGGTGGCCTGAGAAATGGTTTTTGGTGTCAAGGTAAAGTTTACTCCAGCAAGAGTGACATGACCATCATGCAGATGCAAAACAAATAACCGAACTAAATCTGGATGATGTTGGATCTGAGCAATCATCTCACAATACTGAAAGCATGACTGTTGCTGAAAGAATGTCATTGCAAGCGGGCAGACCTGCAATTGAGTCAAGGAAGTGGGCTCTTCTCTGACATGTCTGCCAGCTTTTCGAGGCCTTCTCGGCACAATAAGCTCAGTGCTTGAGTCACTGTCTTGCTCATATGAAGAATCTGTCTCTGTCATGGTGTTGTAATGTGTATGTTTGATTGGTTTGACAAAGAGAAATAGGTGTTTTATTTCCACTGCCAAATGTGCCAAAGGGAAATGAGGGACTGTGAGGAATATGGGACAGTGGGAAAAGTGGGTGATGGAGTTTGCCAAGTGAATAAATGTGCAAACAGTCACTTTTAGGGATGTAGGGATTTGGGGAATGATATGGGAATGATATAGTGATAAATGATATAGGAGAGGGAGAATGATGATAGGGACGGATATTATTGTAGAATAGGGAAAATGGGAAGTTGGGATATGAGTGGTTTGGCCGTTTAGGGCATGGGAAAAGATCACAGGTGGGAAAGGAGAATTGGCACCATCATCATAATTTCAAAACACCAAATTTAAAACCCCAAAGGAGAAAATTTTGATATACACATAGGGTTTATATTTTCAAACTTTCAAACCTTTGAATTCTCTCTCCAAACAACACCCAACACAAGTTAAATTCAATAGAAGCATGCTTGAACTTACTTGGAGTAGAAAAAATGGCATTTTTTGTGAGTTTTGATGACAGAAGCGGCATAAAACTGGCCTGTAGGCTCTGTGCGCCGCGCACAAACCAAGTGTGTCGTGCCTCCTGGATGCGCCGCAACAGTGGAATTTTACACTGAAAATTTGCGCCCAATGCGCCGCGCGACCTGTGTGCGTTGCGACCGCCTCCAATGCACCGCGTGGCCCTTAAACGCACAGTCTCGGCCCTTCAAACACAAAATTCGCTTCTCTAACCCTCAAGTCGATATCCTTTGACCTCTTGGCATAGCAATGGATGTTTCAAGCAATGAACATGTCTAATGGAATGATGGGTTTTATTTTTATTGAAGCCACGATGAGTTTTTGTCTTAGAGGTTCTATGCGCCGCGCGCAAGCCCAGTGCATCGCACCTCCTGGATGTGCCACGCCAGTAGAGAAAAAACACTGTGGAAGGAGGCCCAATGCGTGGCGCAGCCTATGTGGGCCATGCTCTAACCCAATGCACCGCGCACACTCTAAACACAGTCTCGGCTTTGAGAATCGCCCTCTCACCACTAAACTTCACCTTTCCTTGATCTTCTTGGATGTAAATGACATTATACACATAGAAATATCTTTATAAAGACATGGCTTTGATTTTTGGTTCTCAAAAACCCATCTTTGTAATGTTTTAGCTTTTGGCACTTTTTCACTTTAATACAAACCCTGTTCTTCTATTTCCTCTTTGATTATTTGACCTAAATGATGAATCTTTTGGCTATTTTTGCAGGGATATTGGCATGTCTTGACAAAGGAAGACTAGGGCTGCGCTTGCAGATTTCAACAACTGAAAAACTTTTGAGAATTACATGGCAATTTATTACAAAACGAAATGATGAATTTTCTTCAAAAAAAAGTTTTGAAGAAAATTCATAATCCATCATTATGACGATAAAATTTTGTGAAATAGAACCTCCCTCTGGCCTGCTGGCATTATTGGACACTTTAAAGATACAATTTGTGAAACCCTAGACCTACGACTGAAATGAATCTCGCTGATCAAAAGACTAAAACAGGACTGTAAGTGATTTTAAAACTTGATTTTGATGAACAGACATGAGCCAGCAGGACAAGACCCTTTCGTCAGATTATAGCATGCCCCTAGTGGAATGCAATTGAGTGAATCGAGCAAGACACCTAAAAGATGGCATGCAAAAGAGAAATTTTGATCGCTGACGGAGGGCTGACGAGACTGACTCTAACACCACCATTGGGCTTACCCAGTCAGATTCTTCCACTAGCTCAATGATGCCTGCCGCGAGCATCTTGTCTAGCTCTAAGGGGACCTTCTCCTTATACTTCGGATTGAGACGGTAAGGTCGTTGCTTAACCAGCTTCACATCGGGCTTCAATGTAATCTTCATCATACCTAGTTCCCTGATTATCCCCTTCAAATCCGTAAACTTGGTAGGGAATAAATCCCGATATCCGTTGAGAAATTTAGCGAACTTATCCACCGTCATGTCATCCCAGTAGTCTCCAATCTTTGAAAATTTGGGTTCTGCCTCGATACCAATGTTTACTTGTTTCATTTTCAATGGCGCGTGCGCATCAAGGTTCTCAATCTGTGGACCTTCAACCTCGCGGTGACCCTCTATTTCCGAGATGTTAACCTTTTGCAAATCCTCATCCTCTTCTTCAGTGGTTACATTATAGCACTCTAGTGCGTGACTCAGCTGAGTAGCCCACTCAAGCTAAATCAAGTCTAAAAGATCCTGTGGTATCCTAAAGATTGTTGTTTTCACCTCTTGTAGCGCCGCATCGATACAGTCAAACCCGTATTCAAAACTGAATGTCATTATAAATCCTTCGCACAAAATATCCCATTCACCTATACCATGGTGAAGCTCTTTTTCTACATACCAGTTCATCAGGACAACATCCAAGGTATGATAGAACAAGTGCACCCATTCAGGTTAGTTCTTTTCTCCATAAGCCTGGCCCATTTGGCCAAATGCACATGCGGATCATCCTGCCCATCATACTTGTCTGTCATTCACATCTTAGGCTTCCCAAATCATGTTCTCACCATCCTCTTACATTCGCGCCAATCATCAAAACTTCCTTTATGCATACCCCACCACCTCGCAGACGTAGCATGTAGTGCCCAGTCCATCGCCTGGAAGCGCTGCTTTTCTGGCACCTCCCTCTCAAATGCATCTGGAAAAATATCTACATCATTCAGGATATCATAAGTAGGAACATTCCTTACCTCTAACGACACACATTGCAACAATCGGGTCATCATGTTACAGCTCAGCGTTGTTAATTCATGTAACTGATTCTGCCAGCGCTCTAGTTCTTCATCATAGTCCAAGGTGCATGAACTCTCATGATCCCATGTAATTCATCCATCCGCTGTTGGATTCACCCAATCTTGGTCTCGCGTTGTTATCTTGTAGATACAATCTAGATCATCATCACTCTCATAATCGCGGACTAGTTTAGTATAGCGCGATCCTTCAGCAGGATCTAGGGGTACTATTACGCAAAGTGATTTCTTCTCAAAGCTCATCTTTCACTTCTTTAGGTTGATTACCCCGTTCATATCAGTAGCCCAGACAATTCCCAAGAGTGCAGGATATGGATTGTTGTTATCCACTATCTCTATTACTTTAAATTAGCTAGCGCACTTGCACCTTCAATGATCTGAAATGGGGGTTTGATAACTTGTTATGCTTACAAGAACCTCCCACTCAGTCAAACAAATAAATGATCTAGCTTATATATGACATTTGCGGAATTAAATACTTGAAATAGGTGTCTGTTTTCTTTTAACTGTTTAAGTTCTTTAAGTCCATTTGTTTCTGATGATATTAACACATATAACAGCCATATAATGCAGCAAATAAATATCCACACATAACAGCAAATTTAATCTAGGAGTTCACTCGAATATCGTGGGCTAAGTCTCCTTGAGCTTTTGTCATCTTGACTTGGCTCTTTGGGATTATGGCAAAGTTTCTTTTACAAGTTTCACACTTAACTCCAAAGGTTACTAAACTGAACCAATGGGCTTAGAATACCATCTATATCCCTATCATGGTTGTCATCACTCTACAAACAAATCTAAGCTCCCTTAGACTTGATTCCTTCAATCAGTGATTTGAGTTACCCTGAGCTTCTTGATGGCACTAACTACTTCAGAATTCTCCAACTGTCACTGAAACCTCATCTACTGTCTCCAGCACATATCAGAACCCAAAAATAGACTAATCATTTGCTCAAAATGAGCACTGCATCCCCAAACTAGGCCTTCCTCCACGGTTGGCACTAGGTTACCTGAAACTTCCCTGTAGAATATTAGCCTTTAGAACTCTCCAAATGCTTCTTGGTAGCTCCTACAACTTTCTCCAACCCCTGGTGGCCCTGAGCTCCAAAATCTCCCTAGATGAAAATCTCTATGAATATGACTTCTTCAGCTTCTCTGGAATGTTCCATTGGCTTCAGAAGGCTCCCATTAGCTGAGCTATCCTCTTGTTTCACTCTCCCTGGTCGAAAAATTCTTCTGAAGTGCATTTAGCCAATATACCCTATGGATACTCCACCAAATATGGTGAATTGCACCTAACTCCAGTTAAAATTGGAATATCTGCCTAAGTTTAGCCGCTTTGCCAAGTTGCCCATCAGAGGTGAGTTGTTACAATAATTGTTTGTGCATGCATATGAGGCGGTATAATCTCGATGGTTAGGGATAATCCTCCGTATATCTGGCGATCATGCAACCGCGTGTCAACTGTTTGCAACCAGCCATTACGTTGGCATCGGCACTTGATAGCACTTTGATACAACAAAGTTGCATCTTTACACAATTCACGCGTGGACCTGTGATTTATGGGCCCACATATACATCAAAATAATTTCAAATAGAGGAATCTCCACCATTGATCTATCCCACTCGATCCAACGGATATCGCATCGTTCACTCACCAACTAACCCGGACGATCTCCACCGTCGATGTGACCCGTCCAATCACATGGCTGTCGCGCAATCTCTCGCAGATTCTTGCACAACCGATATCAGGTCGAGAGCGTGCGAGAAAAATAGTTTTCCCATGCTATGTGTCGACCACTAAGGTTAATCGCGTGAAATCATAGAATACCATTTACTGCTTTTTGTCCGCGCGAGATATTGTTTCCCACTTTCCGAATACTACCCACGTGCTCAATACAGAATTTAAAGAAAGACGTTTAAGGAAAGTTTTAGTGCTTACCCCAAAAAGGGAATATTCCAAGGAATATTCCTTTTTTTTAAATATTTTCAAAAATCAAATTAATCTTGGTCAAATGTCCAAAAATTGCAGTTTACTGGACTTTTCAAATTACAATAACTCCTTCATACGATATCTGTTTTTCTAACCATTCACGGCACCGGAATCAGGAAGACGAGATCTATCTGGTCACTTAGGTTCGAAACTCTTTCAAACACTTTGAAATTCGAGTTATCATTTAGGTCATGGATCAATATCTGCTCATTCAATATCCATAGTCACCCCCTGCAGCCACCCCATGGGGATGATCTTCTGTTGATTCGCCATCCTTCGCTGAATCAGAGACTATTGTAACGCGGGTCTCCCCATTCGTTCCCAAGTCTGTTTAGGTAGGACGTTCACGTTTGACCCTAGGTCCAAGATAACCTGATCCATCTCATACTCTCCTATCTGTGGGTCAGTCTCATCCCTCGTCTCATCCTTGTTTTATGCTTACCTATCTTTCATACTACGCGCAGCTCACCCGGAGCAATTCCAACACATCTATTGATGAGCTCTTGTAACCCCTTCACATCCTTACTATCACGCAGTAACTTCATACAGGTCTCCAAGAAAGTTGTAAGCATAGAAGGGTCCATCTCTTGATCATACCTATCATTGTTTCCTAAGGTGGAGGCCTCAGTGAAGCTCTTCTTCGCCTCCACAAATGTTTCACGTGCGCGCTCCAAATTGAACTCAGCCTCCTTTACCGAAGCTTTACGCACCCATGAAATGTCTTCGAGTTGTTTCCCCTTGTCATCTCATGTTGCGATTCCACTTCTAAGCATTATATTAACATTTGGGTCCTCTTCCTATGGCTCAGACCTCATCATCTATAGGTTCTGAGTCGACGGATGTGGTAGCACCCCTTTTTCGCCTATCCTTGTTATCAGGGTAGGATAGTCTTCCATTTCATGATCAAACAGAGTGAAACACTTCCACGACGGACATGTATGGTTAGTGCAATTGCGGGCATAGTGTCCTGGTCCTCCGCAACTGTAGTAGATCAATTGTCCTCGACCTTTGCCAGGTCATCCTCCGCCTTGGCCTCATCCGCACCCCTGAAATCCTATCCGCGCCATCCCTGCAATCTGGTCAGGGGGTCGCATTCCGGCCTGAACCCTATAGGCGAGTATTCTATCCATCATTAACTCATAGCTTCTACAGTTGCACTCATCATGCCCTACCAACCTACAAAAGTCGCAGAATAGTTGTTACGGTGTCTATACAAAATTCTGTAGAAAATGGCAGTTATCCGTGGCATGTTTTCTTACTACGTGACATATAGTGCACCACAATGCAAGCCCCACACTCAATCCTGCTTGATCTTCCAGCCTCAAAGGAATCGGTCCTCCTCCTGTAAGGTAGTTCGCAAAGACCAAACAATGGTCTTTTTCATGCCCCTCACTCTTGAATTTCAGACACCATACCTCTTCGCACACCTCTAGTCGAACTGTCATGTCTTGCTTCAATCTTTGCATCTTAAGGCAAAGATTTTTCAACTGTGCATGGATCTGCTAAACCCCCATATTTGGATCTTGCATCTGTGTTTCATGCAGCCTCATTGCGATCTCCAAGGCCTCTGCCTGAGTTGTTATCTTCTGCTATGACAATGCAACCCTTAAGTGTGGTAGGAGCGAAGCCATAAACCACTCACTATGTTTTTCGTCTGTTAGGTTCATGTTAGCTTCGTGGATTGTACACTTCAACCTCTGATCTAGTTCCTAAGGTGTCTCACCTGGTTGCATCGTGATTTCTTTAAATCCTACAATAGATTGTGCTTCAGATTTAGGCCTACTGAATTCCCTATTCAGTGTTGTCTGGATGTCTACTACTCCAGCATTTGGGTTATCTTTAGTGTACTTGATATACCAGGTTAGCACGTGATCCTGGAGAGAACTAACCAATGTTGCCTTCTTCATGTTATCATCTGTAACACCCTAAGCTTCCCATACAGCTTTTACAATGACCCAGAATTGGTCTGGGTCCTCGTTTCCAAAGCCTTTGAACAAAGTTAGCTTCAATGAATTCACCATATTGAACTGTAGTGGAGGTGGAGGTGGTACGGGTGAAGTCACAGGTGATGGTGGTGAAGTTAGAGGTGGTGTGGGCGAAGGTGGTATTCGCAGGAATCCTTGTCTTATTAACTGAATAACACTTTGCAGAGAAACCTGTGCTATTCCCTCTTTGTCACCTTGCAGAGGCGAGATCAATGGACTATATTCTGGAACCTTTTGTCCTTCGTTATGTAAGCCTTTCTGCTTCACGTAGCCCCAAACATCAAGGTAGCTACATAACCCGTTTTTTGTAAAATAAAATTTTAATCTAGGTATTCAAATATTTCGCGTACTTACCTCGCAGTCCCTTAAAAAAGCGTCACTCCTCCTCGCTATAGCTGACTGAGGTATCGACCACAAATTCAGTTACAAATCCTACGATGACAAGATCGAGCCAATGATCTATAGCGTGAGCGATCTTATCCGTTGATGCTTCCAACCTTCGCACTAGCTCCGGGGTCCACACAATAGGACCGTCAATTTTCCACCTTCCTTGGCTATCTGCTAGCTTCGTGATCCACAAGTATAGCTCAATCAGAAAGGAGCAGAAAAAGATCTCATGGATCTCTGTATACAAGTACATGTCCAGCCACTGTTCCTTTGTTAGTCGTGGGTTTCTTTTCTCCTGCGTAGCGAATTCATGGATCTTCATATCCATCCAGTCTCTGATCTCTTTCTTAGTTGGATTCCAGTGATACGACATCACACATCTCTTATGCAGATTCTAGTCCTAGAAAGAGAACCATTTGTTGGCTTGAGGGGGCCTGACCTAGGTTCTGCATTAATTATCCAAACAAATCCCTACAGATATTCTTATATGTGTTCAGTTACCTAACATAATCATACACATTCACGCATCACATAAGCATTATAAAGGAAATCCATACATAAATGATAAGATGCATTAATTGGAACAAAGACATAGAAATTGCAGAATACTTCTCTTTATTGATATCTTCCAAGTGATTACAGACTCTAACCACCCTGTGCACACAGCTGCAGGGGTCCGTGCACTCAGCTGTGGACTTCTACCCTAGGCCTCTGTGCACTCAGATGCAAAGCCTCTACCTACGCTACAACCTAAAACTTAGACTTCTAGCTCAGTGCTATGACTCTCTTCTCTATTTCTTTTTCTAAACTACTTAGAGCTTAGCTCTTTTTATACAAGCCCATGGTCCGCGAACCATGGGTAGATCTCTTACAGCTGACTTTACTTTACAAAACAAAGGGCATAAACCCTTTATGGCTTATGACACCTTCGCGCTCCATGACCACAAAATACAGAGTCTTTACAAGTTTATTACAAAATTCGACTCAAACATGGGCTTTTAGCTCCAAAACTTCTCTTTGGGGGATCTCGTTCCCAACACTTGCAACTAATCACATCCACGCCATCTCTCAAGGGACTCCAATTCCCTTGACAAATCCACCTGCAATTAGAGACTGGCCAATATACCTGTTAAGTACATGTTCATGACAATAGCACATATCCACATAATGTAAGACAAAATCAAGGTTAAGAAGACTTCCTATATGCAGAGCATTCATTTGTTGGGAATTATGGTTTCCAAACATAGCCAAAGGAATTCTTGTCCAATTCTTTTCTTTTACCCCTTTTACCTTGTTGCAATCAAGGCTTAGTATGTATTGTCACATCACCCAACTTTTAGTGATATAAACACATCAACTATTATCTTTTCAGGCTAATACCAGCATGCTTCCTGCAACTCCTCACACATGTCAATCACATGTTCCAAATATCAAGACAATAATATCTTATCAATTGAAATCAACATTTACAAAGACTAACAAACATGTCATAATCCCTAGTCAACTTATAGTCATTAGACATAATGCTACAACTATCACCTACTACATTCAAGTACCTATCAATTGTCTCAACACATAGGTATTAGTACAATCATGTTAAAACAAGATCATTGGAACACATACTCATATTATGCAATTCGTTAAACATTCCACCAACTTGCAAACATACCATGTTAAATGAATCAACCAGATGACATAATAGACACCAAACCTTCAAACACCAAATAGATGACGTAATCAAACAATCAAGCACCAAATATACGACATAAGCAAACTCATAACTTAGTGTATTTCAGGGTAGGCTATCTTGTCTGCAAAATCAATCTAGGTTAGCACAATACAACTTCACAACATATCAACTCAAACCTAAATCATGATATCCATAGCAGCAACTAACTAACATGTTCACATCTTAAGCTCATAAGCATTTTTCTTTCATGCATAACAATCACATATGTACGATCAATATAGATTACTACTCCACCATATCACAAATATGTCGGCTCATACCTCAATATCGCAACCATAACCATCTGCATAGGTCAAACTAGGTTAACACAATACATATAACATCAAGATCTTCAATGCAATGAAAAGAACCATCATGCATATGACCAATCCAAATTACAACATCAAGATCTCAATGAAATAACCTTAATCATCAAGTTAATAGCACATAACAACAATAAGCTATGCCCATCAACAACATAAAACATAATCATCAATCTAACCCTCATATATCAATAACAAGTTAACCTATAACATACTCATCAACAACATATCATATAACATAATCATCAAGTTATCTAACCTAACCAACAATAGCAATGCTTACAACCACATGTTAATATCATTATTGACTATCCGACCCATGTGCATATGACTATGCTAATCACTATCATCTATCAGGTACACAACCATAACGTCAAAAGACATGTACAGAACCTAATGTACATAACCCTAATGCATATAACAATCCTTAACTTACACACCTACATGCCCAACATACAAACTTGTATGACAACATGCTCTTGCCTCAAGGTTCAATGTTGCAACTTCACTTTGATGATCTGCATCTCTTTCTTTACCTCATTCAACACATTAGCATCTCAAAAACCAATAGCATCATGATGACCTAAATTGCATACAACGACTTCACAAGGCATGTTTGATCTACATTTCATGCATAACTATAACCAAGACCATGCTTGCATGACAACTGCATATAGACATATAAAAAATGAGTACCAAACCATACACGCACCATTCTAGCTAGAGTCCAGTCATCAATGTATGACCATACCAACTACACAAACCATGACCTCATGCACAACAACAACAACCACCTCACGTGCACTTGATAATATGTGATCACTGACATGCATAACAATGCATAATCAACCATACACACATGAAGACATAATCCATGGCCACGCCTTCAACCTTCACATCGCGACATCACTACAACAATGATCAACACCATGCAAATGTAATATGGACTACATGTATAAGGAACAGATATGCAACAAACATGAAATCATGATCAACACACATCAAAATGAGAGTGCAACCACTCTCTGATACCACTCTATAACACCCTCCGCACACATCTACTCAAGCAACCAACTAGTGAGGGTAAACATATGACGAGCGACCACTATGATATGATTCGATCTCCTAAGTAACCTTAAGAAATTGGAATTGATGAAAACACACCATGCAAACCTCCCTTAGGTGCTTCGAGACCCCCAGGAGCTAATCCACCACTCCAGGTACCTAATGTTGAAGAACTTAAGAAATTGGAATTGATGAAAACATATGACGAGCGGCCACTATGATATTCTTCGATCTCCTAAGTAACCTTAAGAAATTGGAATTGATGAAAACACACCATACAAACCTCCCTTAGGTGCTTCGGGACCCCTAGGAGCTAATCCACCACTCCAGGTACCTAATAGCATCATCATGACCTAAATTGCATACAATGACTTCACAAGGCATATTTGATCTACATTTCATGCATAACTATAACCAAGACCATGCTTGCATGACAACTGCATATAGACATATAAAAAATGAGTACCAAACCATACACACACCATTCTAGCTAGAGTCCAGTCATCAATGTATGACCATACCAACTACACAAACCATGACCTCGTGCACAACAACAACAACCACCTCACATGCACTTGATAATATGTGATCACTGACGTGCATAACAATGCATAATCAACCATACACACAAGAAGACATAATTCATGGCCACGCCTTCAACCTTCACATCGCGACATCACTACAACAATGATCAACACCATGCAAATGCAATATGGACTACATGTATAAGGAACACATATGCAACAAACATGAAATCATGATCAACACACATCAAAATGAGAGTGCAACCACTCTCTGATACCACTCTATAACACCCTCCGTACACATCTACTCAAGCAACCAACTAGTGAGGGTAAACATATGATGAACGGCCACTATGATATGCTTCGATCTCCTAAGTAACCTTAAGAAATTGGAATTGATGAAAACACACCATACAAACCTCCCTTAGGTGCTTCGGGACCCCCAGGAGCTAATCTACCACTCCAGGTACCTAATGTTGAAGAATCTAGGGCAAATAAGTGTAGTGTGATTCTTCGTTACTTGATAACAATTTATGAATTATTTTTACTTTTTTCTTGTTAGCTTAATCTTTTTCTTATTATTATTAATGCATGTGTATTTACTTCATCAAACTGCTACCAAAACATAAGAACAAGAAAACAATATGTTGGCTCTCTACCAGGGCCAAAACCTCTCTTCACTTGAGAGGAAAACACTTTAGTAAGTTTCTCTTATTGAAGCTTCTTATTGATCAATGCCAAACCCTAAACCCCTGACATGAATATCCTCCAAGCACAAGTCAAGTCCTTCGCGCACTTTGTTACTTCGGCACTTCCTCCTTCTGCCACTTCGACCTCCTTCTTCCGGCACTTCATTCTTCTCTCAATTGTTTATAAACCTTGTTGTACTTGCTCTAGAAGAGACACATTTTGTTAAGTCCATTTTCTTGTGATGATCCCTTTATTTTACTTGACCAAATGAGCTCTTTCTTCAAGGTGTAGGTGTAGATTGGATATGACTATCCTGCAACCCTATATTTCCGCACATGCGGTGATTCCCTTGATATGATAATCTCTTTTCTTCCTTCACTTGAGTTTCCTACTCCTTTGCTTGATTGGGCGACCTGATAGGTCTAGTTTCCTAGCCCAAATAGAGAGATATTCCAATTGTGGGTTTCTACAAGTGATTGCAAGCAACCTTCCATGTCCTCACATGTGTGACTACAAATTTCCCTAGAAACAATCCTTTAAGATTCAGTGTTCTTCCTTCCTTCGATGGTGCACTAGAGGCTACCTTTCTCGTCTCTTTTTCACCCTTTACTTTCTCACTTACTACGCTGATTTTAGAGTTAAGTGATTTTGTTTTGGTTGAGTGGACAACCTATATTTATAGAGGATTATCCCTTCTTTTAGGTTAACTAGAAGGCCGACTTGAGGACTGTTTTCAGGGCAACTTGTTGTGCTTGCTTCAGATGGCTTCTTTGGTGGTGTAACATGCTTGAAGGAGCTTCTTTGATGGTGCCTTTTGCATAGGAGGGGAGTTGAATTTTATTAGAGGTATTATTTTAACCCTAATACATGGTGTAACATGCCCTTATGGCCTTCAACATTTCCTTTTGACGATTTGACTCACCTATAGCACTTAACATGCGCTAGACCTATTTCAATGAGCAAGAAACTCATTGACATATATTATAAAATAATATTTTTTTCTTGAATAAGTTCAAATATCAAAAGTACATTTAGGAATATCGAACCTATTTACATTTCCTTCAACACTTCCTCTTAACTAGGGAGGTATTCATACAATATTACAAGGTGTTTGGCTATTATCAATTTCTGAAGAATTCACATAAGAGAAATTGGATTTGCAATCCATCTGTTATAGCATCATATACATCAACATTGTTAGAGTGCAAGGCATTTACTAACAGCTCCATCTCTTCGTGAGATCATGAGTTACAATTCTGGCGAGACCAATTACTTATAGACACCTTCATCATCATCTCTCAAGGTACATATCCACCTAGGTGTTCTTTGAGTATGACCTTCTATGACTATTCTTATCTTGGGTTCCCAACCCTCAAAGAATATCGGTCCTCTTGCCTACTCTTGTCTTGGATGCCCTATACATCCTAAAAGAGTATGGGATGCCAAATGGTTACCTAATTCTCCCATCATTTCCTCCCAAGTGAAGGCAAGAATGTCGTGTCTATCTTGAGTCTATATTTCCATTCATGGCCTTCATCTAGACTTACAATTGTTAGTCCTGGTCAAGTGCATGACCCATGATATGGAAAAACACAAATGTCACTCCTTTGTAATCAGGGGTGATCCAAAACTCCCTTTTGATCAGGGACTTGTCAAATCTCCCTCTTAACTAGGGACTCTTTCATTCATCAACAACTTCTTCTTCATGGGTCCTTCAGCTACTTGATCTCCTTCCTTTATTTGATGTCATGAATTATTTGTTCAAACTTCTTCTAGGTAGGGCACCATCCATCAATCACTTTCCTTCCTGGTTTGTCATGTCATTGCTTCCTTCGTGGAAAGTGTCTTTCTTGCCATACATCAGGGTTTCTTGTCATCTAGCTACTCCTTTGTCATCTATCCATGCTTAGGAATACTCTTCTCATGGATGCTTCGTTGTACTTGCTTGTTTACATGCTTCAACCTAGTAGCCCATCATGAATTCATCCCAACATTGCTTTTTATTTTTCTAGATGGCTTCTTCATCATGACATCTTTGTAGAGTATAATTAGTTATCTGCATCTTTCATATCTCCGAGCCCTTCATAGGTGTCAAGGGTCCTTCCTTCCTTTTTCTAAGTTTTCCTGCCTTCTTTAGGGAGATATCTTTAGAGTATCTTGTCATATTGTGATTCTCGGTGATCATGGTGTTCTTCACATGCTTGATCTCTTTCTTCATTTTCTTCTTCTTAGATATATAGGTTGACCATCTTATGCTTCTTGTGAGAGAATTTCTTCATTGCTTGCTTCCTGGACTAGTCAACATTTCTTCTTACTTTGTAGTCAACAATCTTATACTACTTATGTGAGCATATTCTTTTGTTGATCTTCATTACATTGTAGTACATGCCTTCGAGCATGTTCTTCGTGAAATAGATTCTTTCATACATAATCATGTTATAGAACTATTCCCATGACTCAATAATATACAAATGATAACATGACTAAACTTTGATGCCAACATACCTCATCTTGATTATGCTTTGATCATCTTAGCTTCATTTGGTTGTCCTTGGTGTGGCCCTTCTTGCTTCATCTTTTTCTTCAATCCCATGAATGGGATTCCCAATGAGACATCTGCTTTGGTTTATGAACCTTTTTTTGAATATTCCATCATAGGATCTTAAAGACCCTTGCCTTACAAATGTTTCTTTTCTTTTGATGATGGAGGTATTCTAAGATTATTTTTCATGATAAATTTTCTTTCATAGTGGATGAGGTCCTATTCTGGGTATGCTCCTTCTTCATGAATATCTTGAGCTATGTTCATCATGCTCCTATATTCTAAAAGATATTTCCAACCATGCATTTTTGTTCTCATTTATAAATTCTCTTTCTACATGAGTATCTAGAACTCTATGTACTTCATGTTTGTAGTTCTAGAAGATGTTTCTAGCTATGAAATTTTATTTTATTCCTACATGATCCTATCCTACTCAAAACCTTGAAAGAAGACTTGAAGTAAAGAGTTTGACCTAGTCATAGTAGAGATCAGAGGATCTTCCTTCTTTTGCTTCTTTTCTTCTTCTTTCACCTCTTGAGTCATGTGAGCTTCCTCCCTCTTTCTTTTGTTGTTGTTGTCCTTCTTAAGCTTAGGACAATTCCTTTTGTAATGTCCATATTCTTGGCATCCAAAACATTGGATTTCGGACATGTCTTTGTTCTTTGTTCTTTGTTCTTTATTCTTCATGGACCAAATTTGCCAAATTTTCCCTTTCTCTTGGCCATGGTAGCAAATGATTTTTCCTTTGATCCCACATCTTCCTTTGCTTTAAGTTTGGATTCCCTTGTCTTGCATAGAGACCACATTTCACTGAGTGTGGTTGCTTCCTTCTTGGCATATATGCTTCATGTGAAGTTGCCCCAATCCTCAAGTAGAGCATTGAGTACTACAATTGTCATTGTTGAGAAGGTAAATCCCTTCTGCGGACAGAGGCGGTCCCTACTAGCCCAGACTGAGTCTAGCAACAATCATCAAACGCTATAGCACAAGTTCCTAATTGCAAATTAACAGATCATCGATGAAGGCTTACTTGGATTCCAACGCTAGTGTTTGTAGGAGAGGTGGTACTCTCATTCCTTTGCTCCGGCAGATCACAATCCTCACGATCTCCATGAATGAACACCTCCACATATAAGAAACAACACAAACACAAGCATAAAATCCAGTATACGCAACTATATGTCAATCAGAAAGGACATAACTCATCATCATCACAAATAATAACAAGAGTGGAACCATAACCAATAGTCGTTCATTAATAATTAATCAAAGGGGAGTACAACCAATGTTCTGACGCTAGATTCTCCTTTGGCGGGTAGTCAGCAGCACATGTCTCGCAAAGCCTGTCGGGAACAAGGACAAGCCTCTCTCTTTGGATCTTGGACAATAATCTCCTTGCTTGGATTTGGCCTTATGGGAATCAAGAAGGCTCTTGCAGCATGAAGCTCTTGGAAATTTGGCAATTTTGAATCTCTGGAACCCTGGAACTAGCTTGCAAAGGAAAATGGGCAAGCTTTTATAGATGGAGGAAGGGGAGTTGGGATCATAACCAATAATCATGGGATTGGCCATATCATCAAGGAAGCTTCCATGAGAGGTAGCAAACCACTTCCTCTCTATGGAAATCCGTAGCCAAACCACCCAACTCAAGATAGATAGCAGTCCAGGAATTTGTTAAGATGAAACTTCCGCCGTTTATTTGTTAAAAAACACCTTTGATTATGGTTGGCGCGGGTGCGACTCTATGACAGAGTGCCAACTGGCGTGCCCTCTTTGGAGGATTTACCCCCTTGGCACGAGGGCTGCACTATGGAATCACGCCAATGGAAAAAGAGCTATTTTTAGGGTTTTTCAGCAGGAGATGTCTTCAGGGAAAATAGAGCTCATGTTTAGGGGAATGCAATGCAAGTGTTTGTAGGCCATGTCACTTCTCATAGGTCCTGGAATGAGTCCTCCAAGATGCAGGAGAGGGGCAGCAGGGACGGTGACAAATTGTTGTGTAACAATCATCTCTCTTTCATACATGACTTCCCCAAGCTCTTGAAGTTGATCTCACATTTCAGAGATTTTCATGAAGTAGGGAGATATTCCTTCCTTTTTTATATTCATCGTGTACAATTCATTCCTTAGAGATATTACTTCTTCCGTTGTGGATATCGAGAATAGCTCGACTAGCTTCTCAAAAATTTCTTTTGATGTTTCAAATTTGGAGACATAAGGAATGAGAGTCTTTGTTTGATTCTATTAGAATCCTTTGAGCTCTTCTCTCATCCTTATTGTACTTAGCTAAGACTTGAGTTTTCTCCTTAGCAGGGATAATGATATTCCCTTTGACGTGTTCTAGGAGTTCATTCTCCTTGAGAAGTAAATCAGTCCTCTTCTTCCATGCAAGAAAGTTATTGGTACCTACCAATTTGTTTCTTTCCTTGTAAAAAGACAATGATGTATATTCACAAGGGAACATATACTTACTTGATATATTTTGAGATGTAGTGGATTTTCTTTCTCCTTGAAGACTTGATGGCTTGTCTTCCTAAGATCTTGATGTTCTTCAAGTTGCCTTCTCCAAGTGGACTTGGTTGATGATGAGATTTACTTGATGACTTGTCGATTGATGTAGGTCTTGCTTCAATCTGATATTCTTTGTAGATGCCATTATGTAAGGCTATTCTTCTTTCTATGTAGACTTCCTTGATGAATCATGGATTGGAGCCCTTCTTATCCTTGAAGTGATTGAGAATTCTAGGCTTGATGCTTCAACCTTGTAGATGTCCTTCCTTGATAAGTGTTCTTGAGTTTCCCTTTCCTTGATGTGTCACCTTAGCTCTAATACCATGTTGAAGAATCTAGGGAAACTAAGTGTAGTGTGATTCTTCATTACTTGATAACAATTTGTGGAGTCTTTTTACTTTTTCTTGTTCGCTTAATCTTCTTCTTGTTATTATTAGTGCATGTGGTTTACTTCATCAAACTGTTATTAAAACAAGAACACGAGATGTTGGCTCTATGCCAGGGCCAAAACCTCTCTTCTCTTGAGAGGAAAACCCTTTTGTAAGTTTCTCTTATTGAAGCTACTTATTGATCAATGTAAAACCCTAAACCCCTGACTTGAATACCCTTCAAGCACAAGTCAAGTCCTTCCAACACTTTGTTACTTTGGCACTTTCTCCTTCCAGTACTTTGACCTCCTTCTTCCGGCACTTTGTTCTTCTCTTAATTGTTTATAGACCTTATTGTACTTATCTAGAAGAGACGCCTTTTGATAAGTCCCTTTTCTTGTGATGATCCCTTTATTCTACTTGACCAAATGATATCTTTCTTCGAGGTGTCGGTGCAGATTGGATATGACTGTCCTGCAACCATATATTTCCACATGTGTGGTGATTTCCTTGATATGGTAAGCTCTTTTCTTCCTTCGCTTGAGTGTACTTCTCT
>APFE030347229.1:0-27860 GCA_000404065.3 Pinus taeda
GAATGAGCTAGATGAGATCAGACAAGAAGCAATCCTAAGAACTGATCTAGTTCAACATCAAAGAGCTAAGTGGCATGATAGATATATCAAAGAGAAAAAGTTTCAAGAGGGAGATTGGGCATTATTATTTGACTCCAAGTTTAAAGACTTCAAAGGTAAATTTCAGACCCATTGGCTTGGGCCATATGAGATCAACAAAGTCTTTAGCAATGGAGCGGTGAGAATCAAGACCATTGATGAATTTAAAACTCCTCTTATTGTGAATGGCCACAGATTAAAGATTTATCATAAGCCACTCTCAAAAGAGGAATTTGTCAAAATGTTTCAAGAGAATTATGCAATAAGACTGGTGAAGAAGAATCATTTTTCCCCACCAGCCTAGCCTTTGTTCTTTTCTGTTAAAAAAAAAAAAAAATGTATAAGCCTGAAAACCAATCACTAATTGGCAGTCTTATACAGAAAATGTAGAGTGAAAATCAGGGACACCTGACACTCTATGTTTTCCAAAAAAAAAATCTCTCTTTCTTTCCCATTTTCATTTCACTTCATTTCCATCCCACTCCATTTCATTTTCATTTCACTCCACTCACTTCATCTCACTCCATTTCATCCATTTCATCAATAAAAGTATTTTTCATGACCATTTCCATTCAGATAGTTATTATCTATCTCTATTCAGCCAAGTGGTTGATGTGCCAGTTTCCGCAGCTAGAATCAGTTTCCGCACCCAGAAGCAGTTTCTGCAGCCACCACTCTGTTTTTCAAATTTACAGTCAAGATGTTAGTGCAATAATCATGAAAATGTAGGTATGACTAAGCATATGCTATGAAAACATGTACATGGAGCATCTACAGACATCAATAAGGAGCAATTGATTAAGGGCTAATGGACAACAAATGACAAGGATTCCAAGGTATGAGAAAAAATTTCTTTCAAATAGCAATCAAAGGCACAATTTTGCATAGTTATTAAACCTTAAAGCTCACTATATGCAATGATTACTACAATAGCTCCATTACCATTCCATGACCTTAATCCATGAACCATGCATGTATTCCCTAAACGGTCTCATGATTCATTTTCGAGTTTAACTCGTAGATGACTGCACTTTCACACTCCACTTGTACTCATGAGATGTGACCTATTTAATTACGGCTCCTCTCCACCATACTTTGCGCAGCCATTTTATCAACGTGTAACATCTCTTACGCAGCCGTTCAGTTCAAAAATTCCGACTCCACTTCACTACCCTACCCATTTGTTAAAGCCACACCTCGTTCGCATACGTCTCCACTCCATTTTGTGAACTCATCTCGGCTGCTCATCCTCTGTTTCCGCTTACAGTTCCTGAACACTCCCGTTACCTGTATCCATCTCCCATTTTCAACCACTTTTCTTCCATAAACCTTGCAATCTAGCCATCTTACCTCTGTTAAACCCTCACACGTAGTTGAATTTCAAACAGAGGAAAGGATGGGACGATTACTGAGGGCAGAGCCGGAAGGGCCTAAGTTCTTAGAAGGATACCCTCAAGTAAAAGATTTGCTGAAGAAGGCTAAATGGCTCCGCTTCATACAAAAATTTAAGGGCCACAATAAGGAAGTAACAAAAGCCTTTGCAAGGTCTTTCAACGACCAAGTGGTGGAGATTGGAGACCTTAAGTTCACAGTCATTGAAGCCTCAATTGCAGATGCTACAGACTTGCCCCAGGAAGGTGAGCGTTGGTTTAAAAACAAAATTTTGGACGAGCAGGCATGGAGAATTATATTACGTAACCCAGGTATGGACGTTACTGTATTCACAAAAGGAATTCTTGTTCATGCATTAAAAGAAGAATGGGCCAACTTACTGTTAATCATTCAAAAGTTTATCACTTGTGAAGGCCGATTTGGGGCAATGTACATGTATTATACTAGGCTATTGATGAACTTCTTAGAGAACCAAACTCTTAATCTGCCCTATTTCGTATTGCTGAGCTTGAAAAATATAAGCACCACAGTCCAAAAGAACATAGGGGACATAGAACCTCATTTATATCATCATGGACTCGTGAGGATTCTAATTGAAGATCAATTGAAGAAAAACAAAGATACATGGGAACGGTTTCTAGTAAGAAACTACTTTCAAGAGCCATTTGAGGCACCTGAAAGCAGTACACCAAAGGCACCAAGAAAGAGTAGGAGAAAAGGTAAAAGTGCCATAATCCAAGACTCTCCTATTGGCAAAACTAAAGAAGTTAGTCAAAAAGAGAAGGAGGAAAGAACTAAGGACAAAAGACAAAGAAAATTGAAGGGAAAAAGGAACATAGAAGATGTTTACCAATCACCAAAGCCATCTGTAGAGGAAGACTATCAAGTGTTATCTGAGAGACTAGTGCATCTTCGAAAGCAAGTTGCCACAGCTAAGAAGAAAGAAAAAGGAAAATAAAGCATGGAAGAAGAGAGTACTAGCCCACAGTACTTAAGAAGAAGCAGCAGGCTTAGAGGAAAGTGGAGGAAAACACAAGTAAAAGGACCCCACTTCATCGACTTGGGTGGGCAAACACCCGAGAAACCTCCAGCTGGCCATAGTCCACCTCATCCTCTGCCAAATATTGGAACCAGTCCTCCAGATGTTGATGTAAGTCCTTCTCGGCCAGAGTTAGAAGATAATCCTCCTCCTCAACAAGACTTTGAAGCCAGCCCAAGGAAAACACCCGAAATAGATCCAAGACAGCAAGAGGTGTATGATCACCTCGAATCCTTAGAAAAGACAGCTGCAGGCCCGAGCACATCATCCACTTTTCCTCACATAACACAAGATGCACAAGTCCAATCCTTGAAACAAGAAGTGTTTGAACTGGAGGTTTTAAACAGGCATATTAAACAAGAAAATGAAGCATTAAAGGAGCAAAGAAAAGTGGACTAAATCATTCATAATAATACTATGCTACATTTGGGACTATGGCAGAAAAAGAACAAGATATTAAAGAAAAAGTGCAGAAAGTTGAGCAGGGAATTAATCAATCTCAAAATTCAGATGTCTAATAAGGAAACCCAGGATGGTGGTGGAACCAAGAAAGAAGAGAAGAGGACTAGATGTACTAGCAGAGGCTTCAGAATACATAAATTAAAGGGGGATGACTAAAATTTTGGTTGCATGAGGACATGCAACACCTTCACAGTGGGGGTATGTTGAGTCCCAAACTTGCATCTTCCCTATACACCTTTTTAGCCTTTTTTTCTAGTTACCTGAACCTCCAAGCTATCAAATCATTGCATGTTAGTTTAAAAAGAGCATATAAAATGGTTTCCTAACTATGTCTTGTGACTGCTGTTTGATTTAGATTTTTGCTCAGTCAGCTGCGGAATCTTGTCACTTTCCGTAGCCAGCTCAACTTTCTGCAGCCTTTTTCTTGAAGTCTATGTTATAGGTGTCTATTGGAGAATCCAGACACATGGGCAAGCTGCAAATGATGTGGACATGGAACGTGTCCCCTCGGTTCAGCCGAACCAGTGACAGAAGACCGTGGTCAAAGCCAATCAAGTGGTGGTCAACACTAAGAGTTTTGCGGTGGCAAGACTCTATTTTTCATCACGAGAAGAATTGCGTGGCAAGTTCCCAAATCCCAGGAGGTGTGCTAACACCTGTGGACTGCTCCGTGAACTAAATCTAACAGCCACCCTCTTTGGATTTAATTCTCACGACTACCATACTGCTAGATTTCCGGACATGGTCATTTACGTGTCTGTTTACCAGCACAGATCTTAGGAATTAGTTATGTCATTTCCTATTATAAATAAAGCATCCTCGTATGCATATAAACGAGTTCTTGTATGTAATTTTCATTGTTTTACGAGCCACTGTGTCGTGACTTAGTCCTTATGTTATGATTGTATTTCAATATATGAGAAGACATTGTTTTTAATTTCAATCCGTGATTGATTTCTGATTGGCCGAGGTTGCAGAGGTCCCCTGTACACCAAGGTTCTGTAGTTATTATATAGTTTCATGTTTTCTTCATTTACGTTCCTCATGCCATAATCATTTGCTTGTATATATCACAATACTTATGGTATTCATGTCGATTGTTGTCCATAGTTTCTTTTATGCTTTCTAATGACTGTCAACTGATCAGTGTTTTTATTTCAGGTTCTAATAGATAGCCCGGGCAAGTGCACAATAGCTTTTTGATGACTAATGACATGATGGAATTATCTTGTCCTTCTGCTGATTTGTTTTCTTAGTTCTAATTCCAGCACTGTTTATTTCTTTCAGTTTTGCTTTGTCCATTTACTTTTCTGCAAGATAGATATTAGACTATTCATGTCATTTTCAGTTACCTCCTATAGCCAGAGCAAGTCGAATTGTGAGGGATTGAAGTATGGGTGTATAGTTTGATATTAGTTTATTTGTTTTTGCAAGTTAGTGATTAGATTACTCATGTCATTTTCAGTTACCTCCTATAACCAGAGCGAGTCGAATGGTGAGGGATTGAAGTATGAATGTGTAGTTTGATCTTAGTTTCATTTTATGCAATTTAGATATCAGATTACTCAATTTTTTTATGATTACCTCCTATAGCCAGAGCGAGTTGAATGGTGAGGGGTCAGAATATGAGTTGATGTAATATGATTTAGTTTACTTTGCTTATAGTTTTTGAATTGCTTTGAGTTCAGTTTTCTTTTTATACAGCAGCAAGGATACTGGGTTTCATAGTCACTAGTTCACTGCTTGGTTTAATTAGAATTTAGGTACATTTTTTTTTCTCTTAGTAATTGCTTTCATCATTGCAAGTTTGAAACCTTTTTGAAACTTTGAAGTTTGGAAATTATTTTAAAGGTCACCATTGCCTTGAATACTTATATCCATACTTGATTTTTAGAATTGCCATCTCACATTAGGGAATCAACAAGAAGATAAACCCAAAAACAAACCAAAAATCAAAAACGACAAAGAAGTAAGAAATCGGTTATCTTGCATATATAGTGCACTTCACTTCAGCAGTTTACGACTCCTGGATTGACAATTTATATAGCAACTTAGGACACACTAAATTGACCAAACAGTCTCGCAGTTATGCGATGCAGAAATGAGCATGTCATCTCAAAGATGGAGGCGTTTGAGGAGGCATGACCATCGGTTGTGGCCTTTGTTTCGAGAGGTCTTGGTTTCTCTTCTTCTAATAAATCATACATAGTTTCCCACGTATAGGTTCCTCCCTCTCTGTTGCATTTAGTATCAGAGAAGAAATGAGTCATTTCTGATTTCTGAGACGCTACTGCCTTACCCTTCTTTGCCATTGTTCCCAAATACTCTTTCTGTGGATTTTTCCTGAAAATGGAGAAAAGTAGCAGCTATCGGATATACAGAGATAAGAATAAACGCAAGAAGGAATAATACAGATAACTCATGAAAAGGTGACAAGAAAGGAGTTTTATTGAACGCAGGTGAGAAGATATCGTATCACGTTGAACTGCTTTTCACACATAAATGCCATTAACCCTTACTAAATGCCCACTAATGGTTCCTTATCCCTACCTTTGTTGCCCATTAATGTTCCCATCGTAAGTCAGAAAGAAACGTTTTAGGGTGGAGAGCCTTTAAACTGCGAAAATGTCGATTTTGTGATTACGATGTAATATCACAAATTGTATTATCGCATTGTGTTTGTGTGCTTTTATTAACATTTCTTTAGTTTCTATGGGATGCGAAATGCGGGCCTCTTATTATCATTTCCAAAGCATAGCTTATTTATCATGTTTTTCTATGTAAAGCCTTTTTATTAAGCAACGGACTTGAGTACTTGTTTATAATGTATCTCGGGATTAGGTTCAAGTCTCAATCGCATTTCGCAATCTTGCATAATGATAAGTTTTCAAGCTTCTCTTAAGTGTTCGCAATGCGATGTGATAAGGGAGATCTTATCATCGCAATTTCACATTTCACATGGTTTAGGATAACTTGTTAAGGCATGCCCCTTATAGGTGGCGATATGCAATGCGGGTCTTAGTTTTAATAAGAAATGCCTTAGGACTTAGCTTATATGAGAAACGTAACAGTTTCAAGGTTCTAGCGTGGTATTGTCTTTTGATTGCTTTTTCAAAAAGTGTTTGTTTGATATCTTGCTTTATTCCAAAAATTAACAAGGAAAATGCCTGATGCTAAACTTTTTTTTGGAAGGATTTTTTAAGGGTCCCCGTTTATTAAAGTAATATTGACTACTACTTTTAATAAATGGGGGATTGTTGAATAGCACAACAGGTGGAAAAATATTGGAGGCCAAAGGTGTTGGTAGATTTTTTGGCTTACATATCACAAGGAATGTTTTTGTCACTCATCTAATAATTTTTAATGATGTTCTCTTGTTTAGCCAGATTTCCACACTCCAATGGAAGTAACTCTTCCTCATAATTTCTAAATTTGGAGCAACATCCAGATTATTCATGAATAATATGAAATCTCTCCTCATTCACGCTTTTTCCAAACAAGACATTATATTAGAGATTGCAAATATCTTTGAGGTCGGATTTTATTCTCTTGAAGAAGGCTTCATCTATCTTGGTTTCAATTTGAATCCAAACAAATATTGTTCCAAGGACTAGAAATGGCTTATTAACAAATTTGAACGCAGGCTGACTCATTGGGTACTCAGATGGTTGTCCTTGGGGGGCAGGTTGATTCTTGTTCAATCAGTGGTCCAAAATATTTAGGTATAGTAGATGCACTTATATATGGTACCTAGTCATGTCATTAAGAAAATGAAGTCTACTATTGCAAATTGCATTTGGTTTGGGGAAAATGTTGGAAAAAAAAAAAAAAAAATCATTTGGAACGTCTGGATGATATTAAAAAATTCAAGGATTATGGTGGGTGGGGGCTAAAAGATACCAAGATGTTCAAGTGGGAATTTTTGACAAAGAGTTTTTGGCGTGCCATGTCTGGAGGGGGTATTTGGAAGGAAATTCTAAGAGATAAATATTTGAAGTGCAGACCTCTCTTGGAATGTTTCAGGATTGGTCATTTCCCAATTTGCAATGCTTCATACATTTGGAATAGTTTTATGAAGACAAAACTATGGTTATTTAAAAGTATTTATTGGGAGATTGGGAATGGTTCACGGGTTTTAGTGGGTATTGATCCCATCCATGGTATGTGTGGAGAACACCTACTATCATACTTTATTATAAAAAAATTACATAATAAAGGTTTTTTTTCTTGTCTTAGATATGTGATGCTTATGATTCGATGTAGTACTACCTCATATAGATGGGTATGTCTGGTTCTAACGGTGTGATTTGGCAGTGGTACATAATGCAACTCAATTCTACGGGAATTATTGTTTGTAAGAGAAAATATTATCTTAGGTGGAATGGTGTCCTTTTCCTAGGTCAACTAGTGGTTTGAAAGGTATACAATCATGTTTCTCTCGCATTACAGGTGCCCGTGACAATTATTTGGTTCAAGAATATTTGTACATGGAATATGTCTGTAAAGATCTAAATATTTCGCTTGCTTGTTTGGAAAAACAAGGTCCTCACATGGGAAAATCTATGCAAGAGAGGTTTTGAAGGTTCGGGAATATGTTATTTATATAAAGGTGCCCTTGAACATGTGCTTCACTTGGTCATACAATGTTATTTGGCCACATCCATCTAGGTCTGAGTTCTTCTTATTTTAAATTTTCAAGCGCAGTCGTATTTTCATTATATGGAGGAATGCTTTAAATGGTGGATGGTTCATTGTTCGACGCATCAGACTTTACCCTTTCTTATTATTTGGGGTATATAGAAGGACAGGAATAATTTGATTTTTGAGAATGCCCTTTTGATACAACACATAACTGTGATAACATTTGTGCCTCATATAGTGAATATGGTCAGAAGTTTCGAAAGGCACAACCGCGTAAATCCTTGATGCGGGGTCTTAATACAACGTTTTCGATAGGTCACTTCAATAGAGCTACACAAAGTGGATGTTGTGGGTGTGGTGTGCTCATTGATATTTCACAAGTACATAAATATCAATTCTATTGGAGTTGTGGAGACGGGACAAACAACAGGGTTAAAGTGGTTGCCTTGTGGGGACTCCTATATTGGGCAAAGAGGCTTTGTATTGATTATATACTTATTTTTGGATATTCTTAGGTCGTTATAGAGTGGATTAATGGAAGGTCCTCTTTTTCCCCTCCTTTTCTCTGCAACTAGATGCACAAGATCGATCCACTAAAGGATTCTTTTCAACACATATCCTTTGAACATGTTTTCAAGGCATGGAACTCTTTTGTTGATGTGCTATCAAAGAAGGGGCTCTCTACGTTACCTGGAATAGTTTACTACAATGTTCTTTGTCACAATGACTAGAGGAATGCTTGATCTTTTCCACTTGTTTGATTTTACAATATGCGTTCTACTTTTCACACCACTTGGTTTGTGGTTTTTTGTATGGTTTGTGTAGTCATTACATAATTAAAGCTTTTGTACTAGTCTCTATAAAACGATATTGGCTTTAGTTTTGGCATAGATGGATGTCAAATTTTTTAAATAAATCATTGACGGTTTTCTGTCATGTCGACAACCATCTCTTAATGGTACATGTTGTATCTTCTATTTTTCTTATTCTAGCCCTAACAAAGTATTTTCTTTTAATTTTTCTTAATCATATGTAACCAATTTTCTTATTATACTTGTCGCGCAATAGGTATAATGCATCAATTTTTCCATTGACTTTACATTACTTTAACTTTGACTAAAAAAAGTATACATTTACCATAGTTTAGCTTTAATTGTTTTTATTATTTATTTATTTTTATTATTTAAATATGTTTTTCTTCCATCCCATTAGTTGATATTATTTACTTCTTATTGTTGATGATAGTCCTGCAATGCATTGCAATAACACCAAATATATTAATGGGCTGTTGATAAAAAGTACATAAGTCAGTATCAAAATTAAATGTTTACACATGGTATTTAGTTAACGATCAGGTCACAAATCTTATTCATACCAAAATGAGTAATGATGGGACAAATTTTATTGACATATATCTACCAAATCCTTTCTTTGAGATTTAATGTTTTCGTGATCCTCTCATGAAAGATTTGTTACGTGATCAAATATCTTTTAATAGTTTGTTTTCTCATATTTTGTTTATTCATATTGTCTTTTATATATGATTTTACCTATGATTTCATTTCATTTGTGAAAAAGAATCTCCATTCTCACATATTTTCCCTTTGTTCTAGGTATTTCTTCTTTGGGTCCCTTTTGAATATATTTCCTTTCTATAAAGTTTTAAAATTACTTTGACTAAAAACTATTACCTCACAAGTCAACCTTCAACTATTCTTTTTACTTATTTTTTTTTAATATTATTTAGTTTTAAAAATTAAGACAAGTTTACTCTTTTATTTATTATACATATTCTAGGCATGGTATTATGCATTCTATTTTTCTTTTGATTAGGTATTACTTTACTTTGTTTTTTATAACAACAAAAAATGGCTTCTCCATAGTTTAACATTATGGATTGAATTCTATTATTTTTTATTCGTATTTAAAATTATTTATTTGCAATATGATTGGTCGAGGTCCTATTTTGTAATGATTGTTATTGCAGCGTTTGAACAAAACAATGTCATGTGGATAACTACTTCGGATTTTTCTACTATAATTTTTAAATGCAGTTACAATATTTATGTCATGAT
This sequence comes from Pinus taeda, assembly GCA_000404065.3. Taxonomy (NCBI): domain Eukaryota; kingdom Viridiplantae; phylum Streptophyta; class Pinopsida; order Pinales; family Pinaceae; genus Pinus; species Pinus taeda. The sequence continues at coordinate 9,688 of APFE030347229.1, forward strand.
TCTTAGATACTTTTAGCTTTTTCATTGTTAAGCTTTATAGAAAACCACTAAAAAATAAAATCTTTGAAATTAGCTTATACTCAAGATCGGGCAAGAGCAACCGTCCCTTAAAATTTAAATTCTAATAGAGAACCTTCTCATCAAAAACATTATCACTAAAATAAGACATTACTATTGTCGCTCTATAATATTAGATTTTCCACAACAAAATTACAATTAACAAAATAAATCAATTCACCAATCAATAAAACATGAATTGACTATATTCTAAACCTTAACACTAATTTGAATTCAATATTTTTACTTTAATTCAACTATATTTAAACTAAGCAGTAGATACTAACTACTAAATTTTAATATAATAATCCGTGATTTTTCTACTTAAAAACACACGTAAACTTCGAGAAAACAATTTCTTCACCATCCCGAGTATTCTGTTTATTTAAACCGTCTCCAATATTTGTTTTTAAATGTGTTTATGCAATAATGACTTTGCTTTAGTTTTTGCCACGTCTTGCCCTACAAACATCTTTGTCGCCTTTATTCTTGCACTTCATTTTCTCATCAAAAGTGAAAGCACTAAGAGAATGGCCTTTTTCCAATATATCATCATTGCAACAAAATTCCATTCAATCTATTATTATTTAAGGATATTTAACATAATCTCGTATAATCTCACAACTTTGTCTCGCATAATCATGATATTCTGACGCTTTTAATTGCGGCGACCGTCCATTTTCAATGCCTCAAATTTGAAAGTGGCACATTAAAGTGCCACATAATCTAAAATAAATTTAGTGACATTATTACATAGTATTTGTCAAATAACATGGGGGCACATGCTTTGAAAAATGTTCCAGTATAAAGCTTAATTACGATAATAGATATAGATACATTGTTAATGATGGGAATCTATTGATGTTGTTATGAACTTTAATATTAATGGATTAGTTTTTTTAATCATTGCTAACTTTCATTATAGTAATATAGTTGGATAATATAATGCAGTAGAGTTTTTAATTATTATTATTATTTTTATTTTAGTTTTAAGGGTTAATATAATGGATTGAATTCATGTTGGTAAAGTATTTTGTTAATGGGAGTGTTGGATATTGGATAAACCAATGTCTATGTGTGTTTTGCGACATTGATTAATTGTTTCTTGTGGATCTTTATCTCTGATGATGTGATCGTTGACTAACACCTTCAGGTTTTGGTCTAACGACAATCTTGATTCCCAACAAGTGGTATCAAAGTGTAGGCACGAGTTCGATCCATACTTGACTCGGGTTGGAGGGAGATTGTTGGACATCGGATAAACCAACACTCTCCATGTGTTTTGTGACATGGACTAACTGCCTCTCGTGGATCCTTATCTCTAGTGATGTGATCGTTGACTAACACCTGCAGGTTTTGGTCAAATGGCCATCGAGATTCCCAATAGAGAGGTTATAGGGTGAATTCTCTTTGACCCCCTTGAGATTAAGCTCTATTAGTTCCGTTAGCAAGATGTTGATCCCTTTGGGTCAATTTACTCAAATTTTCTTCGGGAAAAAAATCATTTTCATTTTAAAATTATTTTATTATATTTAATTATTAAAATAATATTTTTTAAAATAATTAAATATTTTGATATTAAAAAAATAATTAAATAATTAAATAAAAATAAAATGTATAAATTCTTATGCAGTGATGAACCTATTAAAAAAGTGATTAATTTTTTTCAAAGTGATGAAAATATTAAGGTAGAAAATTTATATTTATATAAAAAGGCTATCAAAAGATATATATTTTTTTATTTAAAAATTTTAAATTTCAAAATAAAAAATGGATGATTACTAAACTAAAAACTAATTCATACGAGCTTTACACTGAAATTATTAATGTATTAAAAAAATGGCATTTATATACTAGAAAAAATTGTAAATGAAGCTCAATTTCTTTTAGATTCTATTTATACAATGCTATTACATGTACTTGTATTGATATTTATAATCACAATTTACTTCATAAAATCCTAAGTTAAGACAACCAAATTAAATTCGAAGTATAAAAGTTAAGACAACCAAATTAAATTCGAAGTTTAAACTCATATCAAAACAATTTTCAAAGTTAAGACAACCAAATTAAATTCGAAGTTTAAACTCATATCAAAACAATTTTCTGAGTAATTTTAGGATTTTAGTTTCCCTGTTTGCTTTGTTCACTTTATCTTATCCGGGTACAAACCAAGTTAATCTAAAAATCGTTAAAAACCATATCATTATCATATTGCTAACCAAACTTTGGCTCCCAAGTAAGATTACAAAGTGTTCTTGGCTTGTTGGTCAAGGTTTTATTGCCAAAATAATTTACTCACTTAAAGGATATACTAAAGATATATTATAAAAATGAGAAAGCCAATGACATCATGGTATGGTGTTGTTATTCAAGGGGACTATCTTATTCACTGTGTTGCTAAACTTTCATCATTAGGTTTTTTTAGGTTTGTTTATTTTTGGTGCATTTAAGGAGAATTGAATTATTTTAATATATTTTTGGAGCTTTTTTTTTCCCTTGGAAAAATCGTAATTTTCATTATGTTAAAAAATTACATGTTGTATATGCATGATGCATATGCTATAAGTGAGGCATGGCCTGTCAAAAAAGAATATTGTTCACCTGTATCAATTCAAAATTTGGTGCCTTGAGTCCATGCAGGGAGGCCAAGTTTCAAAAAATATTTTTCAGATTGTTTTTTCAATAAGAGTAAGCTACAGTAAAGTTCTGAAATAAAAGAAAATAAACATATGTATGTATCCAGGCTCCCATTGAGCCTACTGAGCAATTATGTCCATGAAGGGCCTGTGATAATATTGATAATGGGCCCCTTCCCTCTATTCTTGGATCATCCAAGTGCCGGAAGGCCTGTTCCTAGCCTCTTTGGATAATCGATCGGCAGTTGCGTTCATTTCCCTGAAAATATGATGGCATATGAAAAAATCAAAATGTGAAGAAAGTCGAAGAGCCTCATCCAGGATATGTCTCAATGTGTAAGTATAGCATATTGTTTTTCTATTAAGCCAGTCACATACAACTTGTGAATCCCCAAACAATTGCAATGCTCTACAATGTTTTTCCAATGCAAATTGAATAAGAAATTTCGCAGTGGATAGTTCAGCAAAATTGTTCGAGCCTCCTCCTAGGCCCATTTGTATATTGAAAAGATAGAGGTCAGAGAGATACAGGATGGCTCCCCCCCACACCTCCCCTCCTACGCAGAGCCATCAAAGAAAGCCCAAGGAAGCTAGTGGTTAATGGATTCAGGTATAAGAGTGCGAGGCCACAGGGAATTATCATCTTCCAGGATAAGAGTATAATCAGACAAGATCCAGGCAGCAATTGAAGTCCATTGAGGGGAAGCATTCAGGAATATGAGTCTGTTGTGCGCAATCCAAATGGCTCAATTGAAGAGAAGCGAAAGGTTGCGAAGTTTAGGCGAGACAGCCCTTGTCCACCAGTTTGTCCAGGCCTCCACACGATTAAAGCCCTGCCACCTGATCTGTGTAGAGACTGTTGTAGTAATTCTCTGCCAGAGTTCATGAGTAGCTATGCAATCTATGAATGGATGCGAGACAGATTCATCGCTGCTCTTGCAAAGACAGCACCAAAATGGGCCATTTTGGGCTCACTTGAGGTGGTTGTCCCCTGTGGGGATTTTATTGTTGAGGATGGTCCACATGAGAAGTTCGTACGTTGGGGGTGCTTTGAGCTTCCACAAGTGCCTCCACCAATGTTCAATGACTTTTGGTCTTCGAGCATCAGCTAATACCACGTAGCCCTCCTTGGGTGTGTCATACCCAAATTTCGATAGTGCCCAGATGATCTCATCTTTGCCATCCCTAATTGGATGTGGGCGACAGTGAGAACCCCAATGTAGTCCTTCCATATCTGCACCCACTACTGAGGAATATTTAAGTTGTGGGCTGATTTCCAAGCTTGCTGGAAAAGGGTGGAGTGCTCAGAATCTCCTATGTGATTGATATGAGTGATATTCATTGTACTGAGATAATTTCTTGTCTCAATAGGTAGTCTGTGGGCATCCCCGCAACCGATCCAGGGGTCCTATCCTATCCTAACAGCGGAACCAGATTGGATTTTCCATGTGATGCTAGCTCTGATGATGTCCAAGGATTTAAGAATAGCCTTCCATATAATCGACATCCCAGAGGAGTATTTGTGTGGTTGTGTTAACCAATCCATCACATTGAGAGGGGCAATGTATTTGGAGACCACCACCTTGGTCCATAAGCTATTAGACGATATAAATTGCGATCCAAGTTTTGCTGCCAGGGCTGAGGAAAAGTCTTCCAATTTCTTGATGCCCCATCCATCCCATTTCTTTGGAAGGTTGAGTGCATCCCATTTGACCCAAGCATAAATTCTTCCTATTTTTTTGCCCTTCCAAAGGAATCTGCAACAAAGTGCCTGTATCCTTGAGAGTATACCTCTGGGGATCCATCCTAAGGACATCCAAGAGACCGGTGTAACCTCCAGAACGGTCTTGATGAGGATAAGTTTGTCTGCCCTGGATAGATATTTGTAGTACCATATATTGAGTCTTTTCTCCATCTTCGCTATAAGCTACATCCAGTCTGCTATTTTGTATCCTAGAGGCTTCAAGTTATATCCAAGGTATCTTAACCAATCCTCAAGTTTCAAAAGAGTGAATTGAAATCTTTGTAGGGCAAAGTGGATCTCATGTTGGGTGCATCCCGCCGTTGTCAAGGTGGATTTACTACAATTGACCATCATGCCTGTAGCCACTAGAAATAGGGAGAAAATGTTCTTTATGATGGTCAAGTCCCCTATGCCTCCATTGAGGAAAATTAAGACATAATCCACAAATAATAGGTGTGTTAAGATGCAGTCTTTTGTGACTTTTATACCTTGCATTATGCCCCTTCTAGCCTCCACTTTGATGAGTCTACTGAGCCCCTCCACTATTATGAGGAATAGAAGTGGTGAGAGTGGACAACCCTGTCGAAGACCTTTTTCAAAATGAAAGAAAGGAGAGGCCACGCCATTAACCAAAACATTGAATGGAGTGTTAGTGATATAACCCATAATCCATTTAATGAACACAAATGGGAACCCAAGGTGGGTTAAAATCATTCTAATATACAACCAACAAACTCTGTCAAATTCCTTAGAGAGGTCGACCTTGAGGATCATACCTTTGATTTTCTTGTAATGCAATGAGCGCATAACTTCTTGGGTTGTTCCCGCCGCTTCGTGGATCTGTCGGTCTTGAAGAGAGGCAAATTGCTTCTGTGAGATGTGGGTGGATAGGATGGGCCTTAAGCGGTTGGAAATGATTTTAGCCATGATCTTATAGATGCAGTTGCAAAGAGAGATCAGTCTATAGTCGTCGGAGGAGTTTGGATTTTCAGTCTTGGGGATGAGAGCAATGAAAGTAGCATTAAAAGGTTCATACATATTGCCATTAACTCTGGAGTCTTCCACTACCTAGAGGAGGTCTGAGCCTAGAATCTCAAAAAATGCTAAGTAGAATTCCACCATCCAACCGTCTGGCCCAGGACTCTTATCTTTCTTGAACCATTTGAGGGTGGCATCCAGCTCTCCTAAGGTGACTTCCTTAGTTAGTTCCCTGCCTTCCTCCTGATCCAAAAACCATGGGAATAGTTATGTTGCTTGTATTATTTCGGCAAGGCTCACTGTGGGGGGGGCTTTGTATATTTGCTTGAAGTGAGAGGATGCCAATGCTGCTAGCTGGGGGAAGGTGTTTACAGGGTGTCCCTGTTCATTCGGAAGCTGCCAGATGGTGTTGATTGCCTTCCTCCCATTTGCGAATTTATGATAAAACTTAGTGTTATCATCTCCCTCAAGCATCCAGATCGCTCTACTTCTCAACCTCCATGCTTCTTCACGATCCTTTAAGATTTTCCCTCTAACGGCATATAGAGATGAGATTTTATCCTTGTGTTCAGTGGAGATGTACACCCCGCCCAAGTTATTCTCAAAGTCTGCAATTTCTATTTCAGCCTCTCTAAGGACTTGATCATCCTGACTCCTCTTGTTGTGAGCACAAATTTGGGAGAATCTCTTAAACTCATTAAGGTTTTGAGCAAACCCTTCCACTATGTGACATGCTGCAGCAGGGGGGTGCACCTTCCAGAAATCTGTGACCATACAAACGTAGGAAGGGTCCTTCAGCCATGTGGCACAGAACTTGAAGGGACCCTTAGGTTTCCCCTGCCCCCCATTGATTTCCATATAGATATGGAGGTGATCATAGATGCCCCCTAATCCCACCCATTGCCTGTGAAGTAGACCCTGATTGAGAAGGCCTTCCTTAATAAGACATCTATCGATTCTACGAGCTAGACTGTTTTCCCATGTTCTATTGTTCCGCCATGTGGGTTGCATCTTTGTGATGGGGATCTCTATCAGATTGTGGGCTCCCAATACATTCTCAAAGTAGAATGAAAGGGGATCAATTTTTGCTCTTCGTGCCCATGATTCTGCATGTCCTATGGAGAAGTTTAAATCCCCTCCCATGATTAGAAAATTCTTTTGACAGAGTTCAGAGTTAAGAAGGCGGTCCCAAAATTCAGGCCTGTGTTGGCACGACCCATACACATTAATAGCCCATATCTCCATCCATAGGTCAGCCGAGAACAAGTTTGCTCCAAGATAACCCGACCCCCCAAGCAATTGCAGAGATTGACAGTGCGCAAGTTGAACCCTAGGGAAATGCCTCCTGAACGACCACTTGCATCAAGGCCAATAAAGGACCAGCCTGGGAGCATCGATTGCAATAATAGAGAGATATCTTCAGTGGAGCTAAGGGTTTCCTGGAGGAAAATAACATCAATAGGAGAGGTAGATAGTAGTCTTCTAAGAGCTAGTTTTTTATCGGGCCTAGCTAGCCCTATGCAATTGAATGATACAATCTTCATGAGGGGGGCTCAAGTAATGGGCCTCATGCTCTAAGAGCCCTTAGGATGGTAGATTGCCTACCAGAATCGATTTCGTCTCCGGCCATATCTGTGCTTTGGAGAGGGAAGAGGGGCGTCCTCAAGGGAGTTTAGGGGGAGCAGGGGAGAGTACCAGGTCAAGACCAATGTAGTCATCCTGCTGTTTTTTGGCCTTAGACCTGGTCTGGTATCTTGGGAAGGGAGGCACATCTTCAGGAACAGGGGAATACAATGGAGAACGTGGCTGAGGGGGGGTGAGGGGGACAAGATAAGGGGGGGTGGTGGAAAGAGATACTTAAGTAATCCCACGTTCAATGCCAAATGGAGGAAATGCCAAGCCGTCAACGATAGAATATGTATGAGAGGGGTAAGAGAAGGATGGATTCTTACCCGATGATGATACTGCCCCGGCACCCGCTCTGGCCCTTGTCAATGGAGGAGTGGGTGGCTGAAGAGGTGGTCTACCACGTTTCTTTGGGACCTCTCTGGAGGGTTTCTTTCCTGCATCCACCGGATCTGCTTGTATCCCTAGGTCTTTTATGGGAGGTTATTCCTCTTGTTCCTGTGCTGACTTAGATGGGATTACGCTTGCCTCTTTCCCTGATCTGGCCTTATTATTGAGTGGGCAAACCTTAAACAGATGCCCGACCCTGTGACAACATCTGCACCTGAAAGGTACCCTTTCATAATCCAATGTCTATCTCCGAGAAAAATTTCTCCACTCAATTGTGATGTATTCCTGCAAGCCATCACTGTTATCCAAATGTACTAATACCCTTGCGTAGGCCATCATACTTGTTGTAAGGTAGGATTTATAATGATCCAGGTATGAGCCCAAGACATTCCCAAGTCTCCTGAAAACATCTTCAGACCAAAATTGTAAAGGTAGCCCTGGGAGATAGACCCATAGGGGGCCAACATTTAGCTTCTTGCATTCTGGGTCAAATAGGGGCGTCCATCTGCACAAGAGCACCGGAGCCTATTCTATGTGCCAAACCATAGGGAGGACCCAATTCGTGTGTTCGGCCCTTGCGAAACGAACGGAAAACAATCCCCTAAAAAAGTCTCGACGAAAGGAGGATCAACTAGATGTTGTCCCCAAACCTCTAATGTCCACTGTTTCAACCCAGTTGCACTATAGTTCCTCCCCCTAACTCTGCCAACGAAGAACGTATCAGTAGTATCCATTGTATCGCTCAACTGAATGTCCTCCCGCAGCCTCATAAAAGCCTTAGAAGCTTTGGGTTTCTGGCACCGCTGTCTTTTAGTCGACTGCGGTCTGTCTTCATCTGTGGGCTATAGAGGTTTGCTCAGAGGAGGATGAACCCCAAAATTAGGAGGGTCCTAAGGAGGCTCTGCGGAGAAAACTCCAGAAATGGGCGAGATCCCTATGAAATTAAGAGATGGGGGGGACTTGGAGGGCAACACAGGTTTCCGTTCTAGAGCAGAAGGCACAGGCTCATTGGAATGAGCGACAGAAGGGACACGGGAGCCACCGGAGGGTGGAAAGGGTGTGATGCCCACCGAGAGATTTTCCAAGCCAAGGTCTAGAGAGTGGTCCACGAAATTTAGGGTAGATGGCAACAACAGCTGAGAAGTGAGGTCCGGCAACGAGGGGGTGGCTTCCGAGAGTGTGGCCACCGAGTTCGAAGGACCCGATATCAAGGAAATAGAGGCTACGGCATCCGAGAGCACACTTTCAAAAGGGTAACCGCCTACGAGCATTTTCTAGGGATGGGACCAAATCGGGATTCCCTCCAAAGGGTCCTTCGAATAGTCCACGAGCTCATCCATAACCGTCATTATATTCTCGTGCCAGCTGCCTGCAGAGTCCTTGGGGAACCCGTCGCTGGTGACTGGGAGAAGAAGTGGCAGAACAGGAAAACATAAGATAAACCCTTGTCGGTGGAGGGGGAACATAACCGCGATAGCAAGGCTGTAGCACAATTGAAACGGGTCTATGCAGGAGAGTAGGTAGGGTAACGGGTAATGAGTACAGTCACCAGCACAGAAGGTACCATCGAGGGTAGGGTTGCAGTAAAAAAGAATTACCAGGCTATTACACTGAAACCCTCGTCAGGTGCCCTCGTCGCCATTGTCGTCCTCCATATCCTCCCGAGCAAGATTTCTTCATATTTTTGGAGCTTATTCACTTATTCGATTAATAATGCCTTTGCCTATTAGAAATTAATGTCAGCTTTATGGATGGGACATGGTCATGTGAAGGGATATTAATTTTGAATTATTAATACTTATTATTTAATGGCTTCAAGATTTCAATGATTCATGGATCTATGACTTAAATTTAATCACCCATGTTCAATCATGGGAATACTACTTATAATGTTTGTTACTTTTCATAGTTGGTTAGAAGTTAACACTTTGCAAGATTTTAGGGAAGGTTGATGGTATTGATTTAATTATTTGATTTTATGGAAGGTTGATGGTTTGTCTTTATCTATTACTCTTCATAGTTGGTTAGAAGCTAACACTTTGCAAGATTTTAGGGAAGGTTGATGGTATTGATTTAGTTATTTGATTTTGTGGAAGGTTGATGGTTTGTATTTATCTGTTACTCTTCATAGTTGGTTAGAAGCTAAAACTTCGCAATATTTTAGAGAAGATTGATGATATTGATTTAGCTATTTGATTTTATGGAAGGTTGATGGTGTGCCTTTATCTGCTTGTGATTGTTTCTTTGGGTTGTGTTGAATGTAGTTTCAAAAGAAAAACTTCATATGATACAATAAGATTTTTTTTTGTAGAAGCTATACTAATTCTTAAGAATTGGGTTTAGCAAAGTTTCAATCAAGAATTTCTTAAGGCTATAAAGTCTTTGATATGATACATTTTTTTTAGGGCATATGCCTTGCTTAAGTCCCATGATAAACATCATATCTAAGACTATAATTTTCTAGGCTATTATGGCATTAGAGCAATTCCTAACCGTTCAAAAATCTAGGTCTAGGGCCAACAATCTAATTGCTAGTTGACAATTTTAAACAATGGAACAAAGCACTTAAGATTTATTTACCAACAAAGAAAGTATACCAGTTGAAACATGAGAATTTGTTTACAACAGTTAGTTTCTGATGTTAAGAAGTAATAATGTAAATTGTTGATTTCATGAATAGGCTCAAGGTATATTGTTTATTGCCTTCTATTATGGTGAAAATGCAAAGGATATGTAACATATTACTCTTCATGTTGAACTAAGTGTCTCCTTTTCATTCCTACATCAAATGTGGTAATTTCCTTTCTAACGTTGTTGAAGATCATCTTTGCCAAGTTAAAATTATATTGTGTTGTACTCAAATCTCTATTGGGTAATGCTAATTTACAAAGGCTTTTCTTTGTTTTGAGTATTTATGGATTATGGGTTGAGTTGATTTGTAATTTTAGGTTATGAAAAAGGTTGTTATTTAGAATCCTTATTTGAAGTTTAGTTTGATTCCATACTCTAATATAATAAAGAGCCCTAGCATTGAAATTTCTTTGCTTTCCTCTCTTTTATTTTTTATCAAGGTATGACACAAAATATGATACATCTAAAGGCATCAAAACTTATGTCAAATAGTGCAAATAGGAGAGACAAAATCAATTCATCTAGCATATCTAATACCCTTACTCACAATGGTCACATCTCATGTAACCCATAAACTAAGACCACCAACCACCCACCTTACGTATTTCCACCCTTGTAAAAGGAAGGAGTGATATTGATGACAAATCAAAGGAGGGGATTCTTTACCAACCACACAAATTATATTTGTGGTTGGCCCTTTCTATGTTAAGAAGGGGGACACTCCAAGAATAGTGGTTACCCTTTTCCCATACTAAATACTTATTCCTCAAGTCCATTTTTGTTTTTGTATTTTGTCAAATTTTCCTCACACCTCATTTTTGCAATGCGTTGTGATGTAAATTTCATTTTTCATCATGTGGAAATGAAAAATTCAGTCTTGTGTCACATTTTGTGATGAAAAATTAATGTTGCACTGAGTCACATTTGTGCCACTTTTGTATCACTCTTGCATTTCTTGTGTTCCTTTCATCACTTTTTTTTCCTATGTAGTTCATGGTCCCCGGAGATTGATGACTACTGCGTCCACAGAACATTTGTACCAAGCAAATCCACTCAAAGGGATCACTTTATGGCGGCTCAACCACAAAGCCTTATCCTGAGAGTGTCGAGAGAATTGAATATGTGACCTCTCAATATTAGAGGTTCTTTAATGACAGGGACTCAACCAACTGAGGTAATTCTCAGGTTTGTATTTCTTTCATCACTTAATTGAATAATCATGTAATAAACAATATTCATTGTGATTCATAAGTAGTAAATATATTTTAGTACACTTGAATTTAATAAACACGTGAATTTAAAGAATAGAGAAATGGTGCTTGAACTTTCAAGAGATATATTGTGTATGAGATTTTCAAATTTCCATTTGGATGTTTCAAAATCATGTACATAGTAAATTATCTCCAAAAAGTTCAAGCACCATCATGATTAACTATGAAAACTAAAATTTATAATTTATGATATACACTTCCAAAATTTTCAATCTAACAATTAGTCAATTGTTACCCTATGGAAAATGAGAATCTTTTGTACATGTACAAATTAAAGGTTAATGGGATAGCTCAAGTGATTGATAACCATGAATAACGTGTCGGATGTATTAGGGAAAAATCCTTGGGCTAGCTACAATTTCCTAAGTCGATGTCACTTGATATGTCTGCCATGTTAGGTGCCAAAAAAGTATTGAGTCGATTTACCTTGGGTACCATCCTTGGAATAAGAAGAAGCACCTTGAAGAAAATATGTACACGTTGTTATATGATGTATTTGTAAACAAGTAGTATATTACCACACTAGAGAAACATTAAGCTTAATCACAAGAGTAAATAAATCAAGTCAAAGATATTGACTAAAGTCGAGCTTATTATATCTTGATATGTAATGAACATTGCAACCAATGTTCAAATCCCCACCATCTCTTCCTACTATTATGAACATCTATCTAGAACCAAATTAAAGGGAAGTTGATAGCCTAACAATTAATAATAAGGATTGAATTATTAAACTTTAAGACAAAAAAATTGAAAGAATTGAATTATCATCCTTAAACATAAAATTAATTAAAAATTAGCTTATCTTAGTACATCTTGCAAGTCCCCCATGAACTTTACATAGATTTTCTTTAAGTGCATTTCATTTCTTCATCCACAGACTCACATCCATATCCCTTCCACTTTATTTCTATTATATATAACCATACTTAATTTTCCCTTGATTTGATAAAAATGATAAAATGAGAGCTTCATCTAACAAGATAAATATTACCTCTAGTAATAGTAAATGACCAACTGTATTGGAGAGTTTTCCATCCACATTGATTTGATCCTCAAGAACATAGAATACGTTACAGGTGATTACTATCCACCTTCATTTTTTTGTCATTAAACTAAACAACCAATTCTTTCCCTTTTTACTCTTCCATATCATTTCTCCTACAATCCTCATTTTGACCACCAAATTCAAATCTACCTAAACCCATATCTAAAACAAGATAAGTACATAACTATAACGTACTTATAAACTTAACTCAAGATAATTAGAATTTAAATGCAATAACAAAATTAGAGAGTATACAGATAATATAATCCATAATATGCACAAATACATTCGAGATAGAGATTTTCCATCATTATTTTATTCAAAACTTAACTCTTCCATATGAAAAATGATAAGCTTGGGTGTTGTGAAAGTATTAATTAAATAGTGGAGGAGAAGAGAAGAGGGAAAGTGGGGAGAGTAGAATGCATAAGAGAAGAGGGGAGAGAAGATGAAAGAGAAAAAAGAAGAAATAATGAGGGGGGAAGACTCGAAGAAGGAGGCCAAGATTAAGAGAAAGAGTGGGAGAGTAAAGATGAAGAACATATTAAAGGAAGAGTTGAAAACATGAGGATGATAATAAGAGAAAACAAAAGAAGAAGAAAGTACTACAAGGAGACATATTGTAAGAGGAAGGAGGATTTCGTGAAATAAAAGAGTATTTGGGGAAAAACAATAAGAGGAAGAAGGATGGAGAGAATGAGAGGAAGAAGAAAAACAAGAGTAGGAAGTGGGAGAAAAAGAACAAGAGTTAGAGGGAGAGAAGGAGAAGAAAAGATACGAAGGAGGATTTGAAAAACAAGAGTAGGAAAAGAAGGAGGAGGAAGAAAAGGTAGAAGGCATAAGAAGACCACAATGTCCAAGAAAAAGAGCCCCAACCCATAATTAGAATATGGAATAATGTGATATGTGTACCCATTAAGAGAATGTTGCAAGAGGAAAGAAGATTTGGAACAAAAAGAGGAAGAGAAACTAAAAGTGTAAAAAGTGGAGGATTGATTAGTTGGAAAACAAGAGGAGGGGAACAAGAATAAGTACAGAAAGAACAAGAAAGGAGGAGGAGGAGGTGATAAATTGAAATAAGCAAGAGAATTTGAAGAAAAAAAGGGAAGAGGAAGGAGTATTGTGGCAAAATTTAAGGAAGAACAAGAAAGAGACAATAAGGAGGAAGAAGAGATCAATCCATTCCTCTAAAATCTTGCATTGTTTTTCTTCTTTTTTTTTATTAATCTAAATCTTCATTCATAAAAGCTTGCATAGGGAAAACATACCCCAAAATTCACAAACCTTATCTCCAAAACTTATACCATAACCATAAAACCCATAGATAAGTAATTATTTTATTCAAATCTCATACCCTACCATCAAATATCATTCTCCCAATGAATCATGAATGTCAAAAATTGAAAAACAATCAGCCTAGACATACTCAAATATACAAATAAAAAGAAAAAAATTGGGGAAGATTAAAAATAGTGAGAGACATTTTCCATTGATTCAATGTGTGTGCCAATAAATCTATACAAAACCCATATGATTTCCACAATCTTCAAGTTGTTTGTCTCCATAATCTTCAATCAATGTGTCACCACAAGCTTCAAAGAAGAAATTTCCTAAATGAAACAAAATAATTATCTTGAAAATCACTTATGAAAAAAACATAGGGACACGATGGTGCAAAACTTAAGTGTGTGTCATTTTCTTGTTTTAAGTGTGTGGCATTTTATTTTTTTCACAGTTGCATAATTTTGTTGTATGAAGATTGAAATGGACCACAAAATAAGATGGAAAATTACAACACACATAAGATAAAATATTTTTCAAAGAGCTTCACAACACTTTACGATGCTACGACCCTAGATTATAGTACTAATGACTTGTTCTAAGCAGATCACGTGTAAATTTGTTAGAGTAAAATCTCATAGAAAACAACCCGCCACTAAGATTAACGGTTCCTTGCACTTGGGGTTCATTTGTATTTATTCTATCAATGGTCATTGGGGTTTCCATTAAAGACCACCAGGGGTTCCACTAATGTTTATTACCATTAGGATTTTTGGTGTTTTAGGCTAGTAGATGGTAGCTCCCACCGCCAATTGCGTGAAGAATCCACATGGCTATCATCTTGAAATTGTCACTTTTCATGGGTAAATTTTTGTTTCAATATTTTCAATGTATTTAAGCATTGACTTCTCCAATAGTTCTAGAATGTCACGAAATACTAATTAGTTTCTAGTTTGTGCCATAAATAGCATCATTCTCTTGGGAAAATACAATAGAAATTTCATTTTTATGTACTTTTGAGGAAGATTTTGGTATTGATATAAGATTTTTTTAATGGGTTGCAATGAATTTCACAAGAATAAGAAAAGTACAAAGCTTCTTATCCAAAAGATGCATTTTCAAAGGTTGGTTTAAGAAGTTGTATAGGATTTTAAGGTGTATGTTTGAAAACCTTGAAAACCCTATACCATATATTTGCAATAACGAGAAGATTCATGTACTCTTCCTCAATTGCATTAAATATAATCGAAATTTTGAATGTGTTGCAAAGCTTCAACATTCCTTTTGATTGCTTGAACATCTTTGGGTTTCTCATAAAAAATAAAATTTCTACTTATAACAATCCTTTATTTACTAGATGATATAGCTTATATCCATTCAATTCAATGTGATATCCACTTAATATACATTTCCTACTTTTGAATTTAATTTATCTTTATCTTTATCTAGAACATATGTAGATATTGGACAATGAAAGACTTTGGAATTTGTTACTTACTTCTTTATTAACCAAAATTATCTTAATATAATGATATGTCATTGCAATAAAAGTATTTTCCACAAGCTTATAACACACACAAACTACACTAAATAAAATAATTATTGATATGAAACCATGTCCCACTAATAAAACTAGGGTAGGTTCATCTAAACATGCATCTATTATTTACATAAAGGGATCCTAAAAGCATTTGATATGCAAAATAACCTAGATCTATTATTTACATAAAGGGATCTTAAAAGCATTTGATATGCAAAAAAACCAAGCCTATAGAACACAATTGCCTAAGATTCCTCTTTTTTAAATAATTAATATGATTTTGCTTTTATAGTGTTATTTTTTTATATATAAAGACCTACAAATGATTTTTTTGGTAAGTTAGTCAAAATTTTGGATTATGTTAAGCAAAAAACTATACATAAGTTATCTTTATTAGTTTGTCACTAGTGAAGTCGGACCAAAAACAAAATGGTAAGTATTTTATCCATTTTGTTTGAAAGGAACAATATGTCCAAATGCCATACTTGAAGAAACTACCCCTAGGCCTAAGACAATTCATATAACATAGGCTAAACTTATAGGAAACAATATAGTTGCTTCTCCTATAAAGATAAATCATAAAAACTAAAAACCAATACATTCTAGGGATCAATCTAAGAGAATGTTAACAAGTACTTCAATAAACTACTTAGGAGAATGCTTAGGCTTAGTGTTATGTCCCTATAATACTAGTGATTCCCCCATTACTATTATCATTGTAGCCCTTAATGTTATATTGTGCCCCTATTGTCCCCATATTGTTATTAGTGTGCCTCATAGAAACCCACTATTGTTATTGTTGTGTCCTTATGTTATTACTGTTATGTCGGCTTGATTATATTGTGACCCCTTAGACTCCTATATATAGAAGGGAGGTATAGTCATTTGTATCATCCAAGAATTGTTCATTTGTGTAATGTAAAGGAGGTTGCCCCCTCAAAGAGGTTGAGTTCTAAGGCGTTGATCTATATTTTCTATCTTTTTGTGAGTTGGTTTCATAACATTTGGTATCAGAGCTTTGGATTCTAGGGTTTCGCTACTCCAAAAAGGTCATCGTGGCATTTTCGCTATAATTTTTTTTCTGTGAAGTTTTAGAAGGTAAAAAAAAACCCATTTGAGCCAAAATCGTTTTGAACTTCGTATCCGAATTTCAGAGCTTGTCTCGCTATATTTTTGGAGATGTGGTCTAAGGAAGTTAGGGTTTTTGCAGACTCCCGAATTACATTCCAAACAAGTGACCTGGGGAAAATCATCATAACTTTTGTTTTGAGCATCAGATTGAAATTTCGTAAGAAGTTTCAGAAAGAGGACGGCATGTAGTTTTCTATATATCAGTTTCAGGTACTAAGGTCGAAATAGTGACATGTGGCACTTCGTACAAGTTCTCTCTACTGAACTAGTGTATATTTAGGTCACCGTGGGAAATTTGGCATAACTCTTCCTTGGAGAATCCAATCTTGCTCAAACTTGCAAGGTTAGAAAGAGGACTCAAAGGGCTACTGCAAGATGCGATTTCAGATATTCGAGATCCACAGTTACAGAGATACAACAGATTCAATATCGAGCTCTTACAAAGTGAAAAAAAGGTGTTTAGTTCTTTTTAATTTTGCATAAGATTGGTTTGAAAAAATAGTTTGAAGGAATTCAAAGGGAATAGTGAAGAATTATTAGCATTAATTAATGCCCCGAAGAAAGAAAATGGAAACAACTAGTAAGCAACCTGAAAGCTCTAGCATGACTCATGAATAAGAGAAAGAAATGCAACATGATATATCAAAATTACAAGACCATGTACAACAAATTTCACTCTCACTAAAGGTAAATGAAGCCAAGATGAATGGCGTGGAAGCTAATATGACTGGCATGCAAGTTAAGATGAATGGCGTGGAAGCTAAAATGGATGGCATGGAAGCTAAGATGAACGGCATGTATGCTAAGATGGAATCTAAGATGAATGGCATGGACGATAAGATGGAAGAATTGAAGATAAATTTGAATAAGTTGCTATAAGAAATGGTCACTAATAGTAAAAGGGTAGTAAAGGAAACTCATGATGAGAACAAAAGAAATGTTAATCATGGTTTCATAGACTCTAATTTTGGATTGAAGACCCACCATGTTCCAAAAATCGATATGAGGAAATTTGATGGCAAGGATCCCGGAACATGGATACTACAGATGGAGCAATTTTTCGATCTCCATAATGTGAAAAACACACAAAAGGTAAGTATTGCAACTTTATATTTGGAACCAAATCAGTTTGTACAGTATCAATGGCTTTTCTCTCCTAAACAATTGTCACTTGGGCAATTTTTACGGAAGAAATGATAGCACATTATGAGGATACAAAAAGCAACACCTTTTTTAGCCAGTTGATAAATCTCAAACAAAAGGGTTCAATGATGGAGCACATTGAGGACTTCCAAAAATTGAACATAAGGGTAAAAGATATTCCAAAGGAGCATAAGATTGATATGTTCATAGGGACTTTAAAGGATAATATCCAATATGAGGTTCACCTTTGGGAACCTGATTCATTGGAGAAGGCATTTAGGTTAGCAAGAAAAATGGAAAGCAAGAGTATGGAAACTAGGAAGCCTATCATTCACAACTATAAATATGGAAGTGTTGTTGCCCCTAGCCTTCCACAACCTACAAGGTTGACACCACAACAATTGGAAGAAAAAAGAGAAAAAGGGCTTTGTTACAGTTGTGATAGCAAATACATTAAAATTCATAAGTGTCCTAAGAAGAAATTATTCTACATAGATTGTGAAGAGGAGGAAGAAAAGGAATAAGAAATGTCAAAAGAAGAGGACATACTCGAGGAACAAACCCTAGATAAATAAGAAATGAATCCGACCATATCTTGTAATGCATTGGCTGGAATTACCACTCCTCAAACTATCAAGATAGAAGGACATATCAAGAAGAAAAAGGTAATAGTGTTGATTGATTTGGGAAGTAC